>SNQJ01S0109401.1:0-12389 GCA_010110895.2 Picea sitchensis
ATACCCATATTAGATCTCATTTTCAAAATATTTATCACACTACCAACCTTCCTAACCTCTTAACTCAACAAAAGTATGGTGATCTTGGAAAGCTTCTCTTAATGCTTTTCGAGCACAGAAACAAAATTCTAATGAATCACAAGTAATCACTTGCCCTCTTAAGGTCTGATAGACCAATTCGATCTTAGTGGACGTTAATCATCATCATCATCATCATCATATAGAAAAAGGTTTAGATTAAATTTTATACTTGGGACGAAAATTAAGTAATGAGATCTAATTTTAATTTTGAATGAATTAATAATTATTTTTAAAAAATAGTTATTGTAAATTGTTTATAAAAAATGTAAAATCCTATAAATCATAATAATATAAAGTGGAGGATTGAGAGTAAGTCTTATATTTGTGGTGTGATGGAAATTGTGGAATTGGATATAATCTTGAATGAATAAATATTTTTTATTTTTGAAAATTTTGTTATTGTAAATTATTTATATTGTGATGCTATGGAAAGTGTGGAGTTAATCGAATCTTAAATGAATTAAAAATTATTTTTAAAAAAATAGTTATTATAAATTATTTATAAAAATGTTTTCAGTGTGTTTTATTCTAAAATGTATTAATATTAAAATAATATTTATATGTTTTTAAAAATATTTATTATTATTTTTGTTTTTTTATATATTTAAAAAAAACTTAATATTCTTAAAATTAAGATTTATTTTTAAGTCATATTTATCTTGTGACATGTATATTTATCAAATTATAGATGAGTTATTTTGAACTATTTTGTGTGCACACACTTTTTATAACACATTATGAAGGAGATATTTAATTCTTTATATGCAACATGGAGTTGACATTTTAAAAAATTATAAAATATTAAGTAAATAAAAATTATACAACATCAACTCTGATTTAAAATTAACTAGCATAGATTCATGTTAACCTCATATCTATCAAGCGTGAGAGGGATCAAATATCTCGAGGTGCAAACCTTTAACCTTTCCTCAAGTTTTGCACTCTAAAAAAGGTTTTCACCTCCAGAGATTTGATCTCTCTTGGCTCTTGATAGATGTGGGGTTAAGATGGATATATGCTAACTTAATACATTAATATTGATGTATTAATGTTTTTTTAAAGATGAAAAATGAAAGAAACTTCTATTATATCACAATATAGTAAAAAAATGGTTGAATAGGGGGGTATGCCAAAATAGAAAACCAAACCCCTAAACCCTGTTTAGAACAACCAATATTTTCAAAGTTGCAAGCTTTTATCAAGAATTCTAGAGATGATCTCATAGCTAAATCTTGAGAATAAGATCCTAGGGGTTCTAACAAGCTAACCAGAGACAAAACAGAACAAGCCAAAACATAGAAGAGTGTCAAAACCTACTCGGGAGTTGGTGCCCTCTTAATCCCAAAGGTCTTGATGTGGCTCCCGACTTCATGCTTACCTTGGAGAATGGTCTCTTCATGGGGTTGAAATTCCTCTGGCCGAAGCTATTCATCCTCATCGTCGACCATAATTGGACATTGGAGGGATCCTAAAGGAGACTAGACATCCCGACCTTTCCCATGTTGATCCATGAACTGATATGGTTGATTAACCCTGGACTTGATACCGTGTTGAGCCCTGCAATAAAGCTCAAATTTTCCCTCCAAAATGTGAATAACTTGAAGGATTTCAATATTCTCTCGCCTGGTTTCACTAACAACTTGGGATACCAACACCTTGACCATCCAATAAGCTTTGACCATCCTAAATTATCTGGTATCTTTGGTCCAAGGATTCACTGGGTTTTCTACCCAATTGGTTGCTTCCTTTATTATCTCATCTTCACTGGTCATCCTACGTTGGGATAAAACTCAATCCTCGATGGCATCTGCCAACCGAATTTCATCCATTGAATAGTGGACCCACAATTTCTCCTCTGCGGCTCGAGCTTCCTTCTTTGATCTAAAGAGGTCGCCTTGAACCCTTGACGAGGAAGCTTTCTTATCACAACGGCCTGCCGAGATCCTCTTGTTCTTCTTGTTCCAACAACGATCCATTCCCCCTGACCGGATCCAACTTTTCAGACTTAGAATCGGTAGAAGGATTGACATAATGAAAATATGAAAGAAGCTTAAAATGAGGCTTATGTATAGCCTCTGCTCATATTTATCCCTAAACATCGAAGCATTAAAGTTACTGGGGTAGTACTTAGAGTTAGGGAGCTTGTGTCTGAAGTACATATTGCAAGTTTCCATAATGGATAAGTAGATTATTAGACTCTTTACCAATGATCTTGATCCATCAAGACTACTCACAGTGTGTGGTCACTCCATCAATTGATTATTGGCTTGTCCTTTCATACTCATACTGAGGGATATGTCATCGGTGGCATGCTGCATAATAATTTCAATAGACCTAGAATGTCTAATCCTTGAACTTACTCTAGATTTTTTCATCATCTTCATTAGGGGGAGGGTCCTAATTTTCGTCCATGGGTGCAGATTTTCATCTGTCCTCCAGGTTCATATCGAGATATGGGCCACCTAAATGGGTGAGAATCCTCCCTCTTATTGTACCTCTGATCCATGTTCCACGCCACCTGTCTTCTTGTCTCGTTTCATGATGAATCCATGTCTCTTATTATATCTACCTACCTAGCTCTGCCCTGGCCCTCCACGTGGTCAGGTCAGTGTGGAAACATATGTCGACCTACTCTGTATGTGACTCCTGTAGCATGACACCGAGGTTGGTCATGGAATAGCCCATCAAATTTTCCTTTCTTTTGATCTGCTATGGGAGGATGGCCACTAGAAAGGTAACCATGCCTCCAAGATCAAAGAGATCATGGTCCAGCCCTCAATTATGAGAAACCTTATCATCCTTCTTGACGTTTGAATATTTTAAGACCAAAATGACAACCTCACGAGGATATGCATCCTCTTTCATTTTTAGAGAGGTGGTACTCCTCTTTGGATTATGATCTTCGTTAAAATTACAAATCAAGAATAATATAGGACTATGTCAAATAACATGAGTCCAAGTCTTCAATCCTCAAGAAAATTCAAATGCTGAAAAATAAATATATGTATGTAAAGAGGGGGGGGTTCCTGAGAAGTGTACCAAGAAATTTAAACATCACACATGGCAGAAAATAAAAATGCAGATATCCTCACATCCATCAAAGTTTAATAAAGATCTGATCACATTCAACATAAAAAGGGAAATGGCCTATCGCATGAGAGAACTTTGAAAGAGTATTACTTATAAAGATCAAAAACATATTTTGATATATTGTCTTCAAATATTTTATATTCAAAACTCATAATTATAAAATATAGTCAAACTCGATCCCGAATTAGCTCTTTGGGATTTCTCAAAATAATAATTTATGTTACAGTGCCTGAAATTAAATGTGTTTGTCCATAAGGAACTGGGATTGGGGCTCCCTTAGACCATAAATAAATATTTACAAGAAAATTTTTGAATAAGGAAGGGGCATAGTGGAAAGTGAACAACAGGATCTGGAAAGAAGACAAGGAGTTATAAGAATTCGGTTAAGCTTTTATAATGAACGAATAAGTATAACCGGATGAAAAATTGATAAAGAGGGAAATACGTGATTTGATGTAGACTTACTGTGGTGTTTTCTCTATCTATTTACTTGCTTGTTGATGCTCCTTTTATATTGTTTCTCGTTGTGGTTAGGTGGACAATTGTAATTGCTTCTGTTGGTATTTAAGAAATTTTTTAAACATACTTTTTTAACCATTCTTCAATATAATCCCCTAACGGACCAATGATCACTTCTTGTTTTACTTTGATATTAAACAATTCTCCCTCAAATTCTCTATAGTCAATAGATAAATTTTGCAACATATTTTTAATATCTTGATTTTTATTAGTATATTCAACAAGCCAGTTGTCAATGTCATAATATGTGAACTCATCTATGCTATCAAATTTTCCAGCCGATGCTTTCTTTAGGCCTTCGATTTTTTCTTCAAACTCCTGTCGGGTCATGAGCATTGAACTTGATATTAGTTTAGGGTACAAAACTTTGATGGTGCTACCAGAAATATCCAAGCCAACAATCTTTGAATATGATTTTGTCCTTTTTCATGACACATCATTTAATTGACTCAATAATCTCCTTAATGTATTAACTCTTTCGATCCAGCATGCCTTTAAATACTTTACACATCTATGGGAGGGAAAATATTCCTATTTACTTCTTTGGTCCGTCATCGTTGAGACCTTTGCTATCAAAATTGCAACTCCATCTGTGAAAAATACTTCATAATTATTTCAATTTGCATTCAAATATTCTTTAGTATTATGGATTCAGATACCGAGAGAGGGAAATCTTTTTTCCAAGTCCCACAATTCTAAAATTAATGACATTCTTTTCGTCATGTTTTCCTCAACGAAATGTCGAGTGGCAATAATCCAACTTGAATTACTTTAACTCTTGAACTTTACTCTACAATTTCTTGAAGACCTGTGTTAGGCCAAATCATGGCAACTAGGGTGGCCAAAATAGGTGGAGGCATGAGGTTTGCTTCCAATTCCTTGACTCTTTCTTTTCGCCAAACATTTTCTTCTTCCATATTAGCTATTGAAAAATCCAATGAATCCCCTCTGACTTTGTGAATTGATGACAATTTTGATGGCAACATGTTTCGAGTATCAATGGTAGACCATGATTTCCCCCTCTTACTCTTTGAGGTCCTTTCAAAAACCATTTTCTTTGAATTCTTTTCAAATGCGGCATTTTGTACAACAAAGGTTTCTTCATCAAAAATAATTAATCCTAGACAACAATTGTAGAAAAATGTTGTATATTTCCCTGAGCATGATATTCTTCATCTCTGAATTGGATATTTTTTATATCAACATCCATGTCCATGTCATCCAACAAGATATCATTTTCAATTGTGTTTGGTTCTCCTCCTCCTTGTTGTGAATTATTTATTTTCCTTTTAACTGTTAGCTTGTGGGGGTTTTCTAAATTTCCCTAAGGAGGTTTTATTTCTTCATCATCTCTTGAATTGTTACTCAGATTTTTTCTTTGTTGGGCCACTCTTGGTTGATGGTTTATCTTAGGTAAAATGCTTATGTAGGAAATGGCAGGTGATTGAGAATTATTTTCACTTGAGGTTTTGCCTCTCTCTTTGTGATGTTTTGTGTTTCTTACAATGGTCTTTGTATTTCCAACATTTCTATCAATCTCTGGAACATGACGTTTGTGACTATCACCCTCTTCGTCTACCAATATAAGTGCATTGATAAGTGCATGGATAAGCCCAATGATGATCCAAATTTATGAAAAGAACAAATGAAAACAAAGATCTATAATATTAACACAGAGACACGGTGAATAATAACAGAGATACAATAAAACTTGACTTCTATTAAATAAGAAATATGTTGAAATTGTAAAATGCAGACTAAAATAAGGTTGCTAAAATGGTGACATCCTATCTATGAAAAGAGATGTGATGGCTACGCTCATTCGCAATAATATGAGTACAACGACTATCCAAAATCATTTTTACATCAAACTTGAATTCAAAAAACCTAGACATCCAAAAACCTAACCCTAGGAGATGAAGCACCAAAATTCATGTGGGCCTCGTTGGGGTAAGTTTGTACATCAACTTCCCAGGGTCGTAACTTTTGCACACGATCTTCGTTTTAGGCGCAAAATAGCTCTTTCGAAAGGTCTGTCTCAGGAATACACATTATTGTATCACACTCTAGCTCTATAAATAGTGTGACTTTGGCAGACCTAAAAAATGTTGTTTAGGGCCTCAAAATGACCTCGAAAGTCTAGGACCTGAAAAGCTAGAAAAAACTGCTAAGATGAAAACTAAAATTGCGAAGATGAAATCTATATGTGAGCCAATTGGAATAGGTGGGTTGCCACTGATATCCATCTGTATCAATAATCACCCCTTTGGAAGAAATGGTATCCATTTCATTGAGTTCCCCCGTCATATGAGGAAATTTCTGCTGAATTTGGCCCCGGGTGAACCACTTTCCTTGGTTTAGTAGTTTCCTTGTTTTGACAACACGATAAAGTTGAAACTTTTGTTGGTGAGTTCTCTTGTCCTGTGTATCCATAATCTGATTAGTTGATGCATGTTCCATGCATTCAAGGTTGATCTTTGTCAATGTCAATTGTTATGGTACCTTTGAGGTGTCCAATAATGGTGGAAAGTATGGTTGAAGGAGGTCCACATTAAACATTGGGTGCAAGCCAAGGAAGGGGGGAATGTTGAGCTCAAAATGATTTTCACCCACAACCTTGGCGATGGTATAAGTTCCATAGCAGAGTGGAAGAATATTATGATGGGGTCCTTCAAGGAGTTCTTTCTACAAGTGCAACCAAACTTTATCTCCCATTTTAAACTTGTGTGGCACTCGATGTTGATCATGGTGTTGCTTGTACTTGGCATTAGACTTATGAAAAATATCTTGAACCTATTGGCAGATGTGATGGATTCATTCAATGAACTAGGTGGCTTTGATGGCCTCAATTTTCACATGGGACAATTATGTCTATGTGGATGCAAGGGCTATTGCAACATCCATGGGACCCAATGGTTGAAATCCCAACGCCACTTGAAAGGGGTTGTGGTTAGTTGAGGTATGTATGGCCTTGTTTTAGAAGTGATGAACATAGGGAAGACTCTCATACCATGTGCGTAGATACTTGGAATTGTACATGAAAAAAATATGGGTGATCATCCTGTTGATGACCTCAATTTTTCCATCGATTTGGCGGTGGAAGGTTGTGTATTTCGTCAGCCCAGTTTCCATCCGTGACTAGAGGCTCAACCAAAATGTTTTAAGGAACCGAATTTCTTGATCAAAGACAATGGTTTGTGGTATCCCAAAATGTACCCACACCCATTCAAAGAAGAGCTTGGTAGTGGCCTCTATTGTGATGCTCTTCTTACAAGTGACCAAAATCACCATCTTGGAAAATCGATCAACAAACACAAAACAATAGTCATTTCTCTGGTTGGTTGAAGGAAGGATTGACATGTAGTCCCTTGAGATGGATT
Organism: Picea sitchensis; assembly: GCA_010110895.2. Classification (NCBI taxonomy): domain Eukaryota; kingdom Viridiplantae; phylum Streptophyta; class Pinopsida; order Pinales; family Pinaceae; genus Picea; species Picea sitchensis. The sequence continues at coordinate 7,071 of SNQJ01S0109401.1, forward strand.
CTCAGGGCCTATATTGATGGTCGATTTGTAAATGGTGTAGGCCATGTAGCACCTAATATACTTGTTGACATCCTGTCAGGTTTCGGCAATTAGAAACATTGCTCCAACAATGCCATTCTCTTCTTGTTGACGGGCGAAATTTACCGTCTGTCAACCTAGAGAGTGGAACCGGTCCGGGGTTGTCTAATAACCCAAGCCATTTGAAATGAACCACCCTGACGGGTTTAGCGGCTCCGTTAGCCGTTCTAAGGTTCCAGGAAAACCAAAGAGGAAACTAATCTAAACTAACTAAACTAATTAAAACAAATAAAACAAACAAAACTAACATAAAACTAAATAAAACAAACTAATACTAACTAATCTAACTATTAAACAAACTAACTAATCTACTATCTATATATACAAACTACTAACTAATATCCGAAATATAACTTATCTACAAGATATACAATATTTACAAAATACAGATTTAAATAAAACCTGGAAAACTCATTTGCAATCTGCCCTAAGACAGAGAAAGGTATTTCTTTTTTGATTTTGTAATTTTTATAAACAAGAAATAAAACTTACTGAAATTAAACAATCTAATACACTAATTCTACATATATATCTAACTACATTTATATCTAAACTAAACTACTAATAAATACACTAAACAAACAAATGACAAACTGACCTAGAAACGCTCCAAATTTGTCCTGTGTATGATGACTTCGAAGCTGGTCAGAGGAAGGAAAATCGCACCGGATAATCCAAAAGCTTCTCGTAAACGATAGGCTGTGCTGCTCTTTGAGTTATTTACAGGACAAACAAGACATAAAAAATCATAACAATTATATGATTTATAAATCTCTGCAATAAGGGAAACCTGTTATGAAAAAACTTATACTTAATAATTCAACTTATGAAGAAGAGAAATTTGTCGTTCACAAACTGAATCCAACAATTGTTATGTTCTTTAAACACTAGAAGAAATCAGATATGGATTACAGTGATTGAATTATATCATTTGCAAAAGATTAAGATAGCTAAAGTAGTCATTAACCAAATACAAATTGATATACATAACATGAAACAAAATATTGATATAATGAGAAGCTAAAGCTGTAACAAAACACCAAATTATGCCTCAGTCTGTATTAAAATTCCATATCCATGTTCTCCCACCAATGAGGATGTCCATTATTACAAAAGTGATAAGTATATATAAGTCTCTCCACAGGGCAAAACCTCCCTGTGGATAATATCAAATTGTTTTACATAATCTGGGAGATATCCCAAAATCAACTAAACTAAGAAACTAAAATGCAAGTGAAATCTTTGAAATATCCCCTAATTGCTCATCAAATCCACTGACAGTTCGAATTCATCTGCAATAGATCAAAAATATCGAGTTAGAAAGGTATTTCATCAACAAAACAATAAAAATTTGATTCTACAGACTTAGCTACATAATCATCTGATTCTGTAGCTAGTCTAAAATAGCATACAGGATTAGATAGAAATCAAATCAAATCTTTTTTTAAAAGAATCAAATCCAATCTTCTTTCAATAAACATTAAAAACGAATCACTAATGATTCAAATAATTTTATCATTCAATATAAAACAAAATCAAAAGTGATTTAATCGAAACAGGGGTGAGAATACTCTGTTTCATTTTACCAAAAAACATCGGGTCAAACAGTAACAAGACTGTTTCATATAAAATGAAATCCATAGTGAGTCATATCATGTGCGATACGATCTAATCCAACACAACCAGAATCCATTCGTTATAGCTATAATAATGGAGCATAAGATTCATGCTATTTTAATTAAATACAAAGATGGAAAGACTGTTACGATCATGGGTAGATATAACAACATCAACTAGAATTCGCCATAGATTTCGATCGCTGAGCATTATACAGTCAACAGACATGATCAATTAATAGTGATCACAACCAATATCAAGTCAACAGAAATGATAATCATAAACTGGAAAATAATCGAAACAAATCGTGACTGAGTTGAATATAGGATAATAGTGAATCCAATCTCGTTTTACAACTCAAATTGTAACTGAATATTCATTACCAATCCAATTGATAACATGGTCGTTCTAACAGCAAACCAAAACGAATTAATCGACTGGGTTTCACATAACCGTTTACGAATTGAATCCATTCACGATTTGCGTGAACTTGTACGGAATCATTTTAAAAACAATCCAAACTGTTTTCAAATTGGTTGAAAGCCATATGAACATAAAACCGTAACAGTTAACCATATCACAATTGTCACCAAACATAGCATATTCATTATAATGAAATCAAAATGAAATGTGATTGTGTTCAGAATCAAAATATGAGAAACAACTTGTGTCTAAAATAGGCACTCACGACAACAGAGCATTCATTTTAGCTAAATGAATCAAATCAAATCCACACCAAGATCCAACAAATCGATGAGAATCCAATCGAAGCTAAACTAGGAAAACGAAAATCCATTCAATCAAAGCATGGCTATGTATAGAATGCATACACTATGACAGAGCAAATCCACGCTGTAAACAGAGCTATTCAAAAGATTCGAATTCGTTATATAAAAAAGAATTATTTACAAAAACTGATTGATATCAAACATACCTGTGGAGCGACGAGACGACTTGTTGGGTGAGAGGGAGTTCTGAAGAATAGATCTGAAGGAATGCATACAGACTCAAAACGCATGTTCCAGCCACTAAAAAATTAACCTGTAAAATGAGAGCTAGATCTCTGTAGTAGCTCACTTTTTGAAGAAACTGCCTACAATAAGGGTAAAGGGACTAAAAACGGTTCTGGGTTTTCAACGGCTTGAGCTAATTTGAATCCGTTTGCCCAGAATCGCTCACGCAAAAACGTGACTCTGGGAGAAATTACGGGGCAGTCTTCTCTGGCAAAATGAATCCACAACCGACTCTGAAAACCATGAGAGTTCAATTCACCCTTCAGGAGCCAGGAGATAACACACAGTGAGCTAGACTAAGGGACAAGGGTTTGAACAGATTAGGCTCAGAGATTTTCCCAAAAATCAACAGAGGTACCCCTGTAAGGAGGCAGACATTAATGCGAAGTGTGTGAGGGTGGTAGAGCTTACTTTTGCCATGCATAAGAGTTATTATGAAAGTACAAACGCCAGTTTACATAGTTGTTCTACCCATTAAAACATAGTTCAACCATTAAGCCATGTGCACAACCAATGAAATCGAATGGATATGTGCATACCAATGTGTGCAAGTGTTATACCATAACATTTCCAAATCCGACATATAAATCAAAACCCAATATCAAACACGCACCAACGTATATAATCTAAAGTTTATCAAAGTGGCAAATGAATTTTGTATAGTCGACAAGCCAAATTTATGAAAAGATTATCATAAGGATTATATCACATGTATATAAAAAGTTTAATCAAAGCCTTATGTATTTTCAAATATTTAATGATCGGGCAAGTCATATAAAGTTCAAGTCCCAAGATTAATGTATTGCAAAAACAATGAAACTCAATCCCACAATCAATATAAGAATGACCAGTGAATACAGTTCAAAAATTCTTTCAGCTACACAATGATAAACAAAGGTAAGCGCAGTAAGCACATTGATAAAAAAGATCACGACAGTTCAGATAGTGATCAAAATGTGACTTCAAACGGAGAAGTTTTCACGCATACAGTCGTGAAAACTCAATGGAAACAAATTTGCAAATGTCGCAAGAAATGAAAATACCGTCTATTTGAAAAATGCGACGACAATTTGAAGTTCAGAAGACATAGTTGTAGGCATCTTATAGGACAATAGAAAAAATTGAATTGGCTGCCAACAATGGCGACACACTGGTAGAAGAAGTTATCTCTGTCAAAAGTAACAAATTCAGATCAAGACATCAAAGAAAATTTCAACTCAAAAACAACAACCAGAAAATCGTACAAACATCATCTTTTACCATCTTTTCCAGTAGTATCTTAAAAGATGAAAACTGATAACAATCTTAAGACCAGCAAGTCACGATATTAAAGATAAAATCTCCAATACTGTTAGCATAGCCACTGCTGCTAGCAGGCGTCCATAGCCTCGACAGGGTTGCTATTCAACCCACTCTGATATCCGTATCATGTTAAGAAGTTCTGGATCAAAATAAAAGACATTAAAGAGGTTTCTTTCTTTTTTACAAATTTTCATGCACCCGACATTGCTTCGCTTCCAGCGGGCCTGTTCAGTACCCGGGTGAAGTTGTCTTGGCTCCATGCTTGCATTTACCCTCTGCCAGCAGACCTTTTCAGTATCCCGGCGTGTTTACAAACATTTCCCACAGCTCTTATTCATATTTTATTTTGTTTTTCATTTGTAGATAGCTTGAGCGGGGTAACGCTGAAAATTTTGATATTTTAACATATTTTTTCAGAACTCATCAGAATTTTTTTAGAACTGTCCTTTATTTAGCTCCAGAGATGTTTTACTTATAAAAACAACTTCCTATGACAGGGAGACATCTTTTGAGTCATTCCTTTACGGAAAAGGGACAGCGTAAAAATATAATAGATGATCATGACAAACTTTGCTCAGAGATTGAAATTAGTGAACTTCTTTCAAACAACAAAATTTTCCGACATAGATATCAATTTCAGCAATATACCATTGATGTTTGTACAAATTTCTCAGAAGTTATTTCAGCGAAGGAATTTTCTATTGTCTTTGTCTGAATAGTTTAGCATGCAGGTATGTGTATTTCCAAAAGAAAAAACTGGTAAGCATAAGGGAGAAATCAAAACACACCAGCGAGGAAAAAATTGGAAAGCAAAGAAATCCAAACAAGAAAAACAAAAAACAAATATGCACAGAAGGTGCATTTGAAAACCTCATGCAACCAATCCCTTGGGAAACTGAAAAGTAGAAAAATCCTATTTGATGAGAAAGCAGTCCTACTCATGGTACCTTAGGTGAGGGTTGATTTAGATTTATTTATCTCTTTACTTTCCATTTAATATTTTCATGACGATACTGCATTTTTGAAAATAAACATTCAACTAGAAGTAAAGAGAAAAAAGATCAAGGGAACTTCCCTGACAACAGCTGTATTATGGTTCTCGTGGTGCGCCCACTTGCGTGCATGACTGCATTATTAAAATGAGAAATAGTGAGAAATCAAACTGAAAGAAAACCTATTCCTAAACCTACCCTAACTATTAAATAAACCAGAATACTACGTGAAGTCATGTTTCCAATGTAGCCATTGGAGTAACTCTAATCCTGCAATGAAAACAAGATCAAGCATTATTAAAAAGAATGGTAATATA
>SNQJ01S0109401.1:12399-36009 GCA_010110895.2 Picea sitchensis
GGCTTCACAAGAAGCAAAGAGGATCATTGTTTGTATTCTAAATTAATTGGTGATCATTTGATTTATTTGGTCTTGTATGTGGATGACATGTTGTTGATAGGAAACAACAAGGAGATTATCCAAGATGTGAAAACTCGGTTGTCCTCTAAATTCGACATGAAGGATCTTGGTGCTTCAAATTTCATTTTGGGCATGGAAATTAAAAGAGATCGAAAAAGGAGGAAACTCTGGTTAAATCAGAGAAAATATGTCGAGATAATATTGCAAAGGTTTAATATGCAAGAATGTAAACCGGTTAAGGTTCCTATTCATGTTGGTGTAAAGTTATATGCGGATTAGTGTCCCAAGACACATGAAGAAGAGGAGGACATGTCTCATGTTCCATATGCGAGTGCAGTTGGAAATTTGATGTATGCAATGGTCTGTACTAGACCAGAAATTGCACATGCAGTGGGATTTTTGAGAAGATATATGTCAAAACCAGGGAAGGAGCATTGGACAACAGTAAAAAGGGTTTTCAGGTATTTGTGTGGCACTGCTAGCTATGGATTGTGCTATGAAGGAAGACCTGGATTGGACAGAGTGGTCGATATACATGGATTTTTGGATGCAGACTAGGCTAGATATTTGGATCGTAGGAGATCCACAATCGGGTATGTGTTTAACCTGTTTGGAGGAGCAATAAGTTGGATGAGCAAAAGACAGGATGTAGTGGCACTTTCAACTACAGAATCTGAATACATGGCAGCCACTCATGCAAGTAAGGAAGGAGTATGGTTACAAAGATTGTGTTCAGGTATTGGGTTCGTACAAGAAGTTGTAAGGATAGAGTGTGACAGTCAGAGTGCAATTTTCTTGGCAAAGAACCCTACTTATCATTCAAAGACAAAGCACATTGATGTTCAATATCACTTTGTAAGAGACAAGATTGAAGAAAAGAAAGTATCACTAATGAAGGTGGACACTTTGAAGAATGTTGCATATTCATTAACAAAATCTGTGAGCACTGAGAAGTTCTCTTGGTGTAGAGGATCCATGGGCATTGTTGCCCTGGATTGTTGACTATGTAACCCTATAACTCCTTGTGTGCAAAGAAAACAACAAGTGGGAGAATGTTGGGTATGTGTTATATTATTTGCATGAGTAGTAGTGTTTGAGCGTTTGATCCGGGTGCGCATGGGGGTTGGAGTGGGGGCTGCAGGGGGGCAGACCCCCCCGCGCGTGGGTTGGTGGGCAGCGCCCCCAAAATTTTTTATTTTTTTTCGGGACGACATATTTCCGGGATGACATATTTCCGAGACGACATATTTCCAGGACGACATATTACCGGGACGACATATGTCTAGGACGACATGATATTAGGTGGTTTTTCATCACATGGTTTTTTTCCAATGGTTTTCTATTTCCAGTTAAGAAATTAGGGTTTTGGACTAATCCAGGTCATTGGGTTAGGGTTTTGGATGCCGCTCGCTCCTATATGTATATTGTATTGTAAACAATGTAACACAATGTATGAATATAATATATGCTAGTTTTCCGGTTTGGGTTTCCAGGTTAAAAATCTCTGTGTAATGTTTGTATTTTCCATTGTATCTTTTCTGTTCTTTTATGAATATCAGTTTGCAGTATATATTGTACAAGTTTAGAATTTACATTAAGAAACCAGAGTAATCCAAGCCACCAGAGCATTCAGAGCACTGTCACTATTAGTCTAGCACATACTCAGTCAGGAACCCTAGGAAGATCTATGGCAGATGAGATGAGGCTCCCTATTTTTAGGGGAGATGGGTTTGAAGACCCTGATCAACACTAGTTCCTATATGAAGCCATATGGAATATTAAAAATGTCACTGATGAAGATGTTAAAAGAACCCAGTTTAGTACTACCCTAAGGGATCGCGAACTGAGTTGGTACATGAAGCTTGTCCAAGTACATGCACAGCCTAAGCCATTGAATCAGATCAAGAATGCGTTGATTGTAGAATTCAAGAAACCCAAATTGGAATCACAATGAATTACAGATATGAAATAGATCAAGGAGAAGGTTGTTGAACCTGTTTGGGAATTCGATCAAAGATTCAAGACCTTAATAGGTCGATTGACTTTTCAGATCCCAGATGAGTAGAACAAAGAATGGTTCACTGCTGCCCTCTTACCACACATCAGAGTTCCTCTGATGCAACAGAAGATTGCTTCATAGGATGAGGCACCGGAGATCTCCATGAAGATAGAATCAACCCCTATGGGAGAATCTAGTTCAGGTATGAGTCAAATCTTGAGTCAACTAACTAGTTTGTCTCTGTAGGTCGAAGATATGAAAAAAGATAAGGGAAAAGATAAAAGAGAAGATATTTGCTGTGTCAGATGCAGATCAGAAGGGCATGACAAGGAACACTATCCCCTATTCCATGAATACTTGGCCTCTGGAGCTCTGAGCCCTTTAAAGCAAGTCACCTTACCCTGGTGTGAGGTATGCAAAAATAGACATCACCCTGGTGAGTGTTATTACATGAAAAAGTATGTTCAAACACCGAAAAATTTGTATTGCACGTTCTGTAATTCTGTGGGACATGATGATAGGGATTGTAGGGCTTATGATATCATGCATGAAATGTCCAGATACATATACAAAATTCAAGGTGAATTATAGCAAAAAGGAAACACTACACATTATAACTCCCCTAGGAGAGGAAACTTCAATCCTCACGGTGGATTCATAGGAAGAAAAAGAGGAGGAGGTATGGGTCGAGGCCGAGTACAGATAATCTATTATAACTGTGCACAGCCAGGACACCATGCAAGGGACTGTTAGAACCCTTATACCACTTGCAGCTATTGCAACTCCTTCGAGCATGTTATCAAAGAATGTCCATCATTGTTGGATAAAATTCAGGAAAGACGAGGACCTCAACAAAACCTACAAGTGAAACTGATATATGTTGAACCTCATGAAGAATACCCCAGAGTTGTTTTGATCACTAGAGGAGGCACTGTTACAGGAGAAGACAGACTAACCCAAGGAAAGACTACAAAAGAGTCAGGAATCAGGAAAGCTGCAGAGAAGAACCAAACTTTTGATGCAAATAAAGAAAGACAAATATTTGAGGAGGAAAGAAAAGAGTTCAAAGGAGACCAAGTCTCTTCATCAAAGACATGGCCAGAAGTAATATACTATGGAATGCCTCTAACATTCGATCAGTCTTTTTCGCCAAAAGAAGGAAAATAGGTAAGCAAGCTCATGGAATTTTTATATACTTGCATTAAGTTGATTCAGGATGAAAGCGATGTACAAGAGATACAAAGTTTAATTAGATAGTATGAGATAGTAAATATAGACCACTTGTTGAATAGGGAATTACACCAAATCGATAAAAAGAGGAGGACAAATAAGGAACTACACTTGAATGCTCATATTAGAGAGTATGATATAGACTATGTGGTCCTCGACTTAGGGTCGGAGGTCAATGTCATGACAAAGAAAACCTGGGCACTGATGGGAAAATAAAATTTGATCTATTCCCCTATTATGCTTAGGATGGATAATTAGTAGGAAGTAAGCCTCTTTGGCAGATTGGAACATGTCCCGGTGGATATCGATGGAGTAAAAACATTTGCAGATTTTGAGGTAATTGAGATAGTTGATGATAGATGTCCTTACCCTATGCTATTAGGAATTGATTGGGATTTCAATAATTCCACTATGGTTGATTTAAATAAAATACATATGGCGTTTGAAAGAGATGGACTTAGGGTCATTGCGCCTTTAGGTCCAGATGAAGTTCAACGATACACAGAGCCCATTAAAGAGGAATACCACGCATATGAACTTGAAAACATATACAAACTAACAGCCAGATAGTAGGATTACATTAATCCTACTACCGATGGAAACCTAAGTTGGCGAAGTGATAGTGCGTGTTCATCAGATTCAGAAGAAGCATTGGAGAAATGGCAGAAAAAAATGTATGAAGTATCTATAAGGAGATGTGCTAGATTGACCAGAGAAGTTCGTTGGATCGGCACAACAGTAAGTAACTTGCCAACTTTTGATGGTCTGAATCCTTTAGAAGCCTTCTTAGCGGGCGTTGAATAAAGTGTACCAACACATCATAGATTTTTGGCAATGGATGAGGCCCTGAAAGCCACACTAGAAATATGGTGGGGGACACACAAAAACAACATTACAGAATGGGTACAATGTCATACCCTGATGACCGCGCAGTTCTCAACACAAGTGGAAGGCTGGGAAGTTCGGTACACAGGTTGAAGTTGTCCAAAGGACCATTTGAGAAGTTGCGAAGAGGCCTGGAGTGACACTCCTCAAGAGCAGTGGGTGCACACATTCATTAACACGTTGGACACGACCCCTATTAACTGGTACCTTCAAGCAAAGTTGCACCTCATCACTATAGATTGGAAAGGTATGACTCAGAATTTTGTAACTACCTTTTTATTTGAAAGTCAATTTCCTTCAGTAGATCAAGCATCATATATTGTCAGATAGAAAGTATTCGAGGAGGCCTCTAGACTCCCTTTAGAACAAGAAAAGGATGAATGGACTGCACCTCTCCAGAAACTGCAAGGTTATTACAACATCAATGCTGATGAGGACGATGATCCTAGGAAGGTGAACATCATAGAAATAGAAGGCCAAAGAGATGTGGAAGGACCAAAAGTTGAGTTACCATTCATTGGACATCCATTCAAGATTAAGAAGGTCAATATTGGAACAAAACATACACCGAAGCTTGCAAATGTTGGAGATTATTGGGATGTTGCCACTATTGACAAGATTATAGAATTATTGCATGAATATCAAGACTTGTTTCCAACCAAGTTCACTTATATGAAGGGAATTAAAGGGCCTATGGGAGAGATGAGGATCCCTTTCAAACTAGATGCAAGACCATTCAAATAGAGACCCTACAGATTGAACCCTAAGTATAAAGAGAATGTGAAAATTGAGCTCGACAAAATGTTGGAAGAAGGAATTATAGAACCTGTCGAAGAATCATAATGGATTATCCCTATGGTGGTGCAAGACAGAATACAAGAGAGATCAGGATCTTCATAGATCTCAAGAAGATTAATGATGTATGTTTGCATGACCTCTTCTCTACACCATTCACTGATGAAGTGTTAGATAATGTGGAAGGTCAGGAGGTATATTCTTTTATAGATGGATTTTCAAGATACCATCAGATTCAGATTGCAAAGTAAGATCGCCATAAGACCACATTTTCAATAGAATGGGGATCCTACCAGTATACAGTGATGGAATTTGGATTGAAGAATTCCCCAGCCATGTTTTCTACGGTGGTGGTCGAAGCATTCAAGGAGTTTCTGCATAAATTTCCCAAAGCATATTTTGATGATTGGACTATTTTTAGTTTATTGAAAAATCATATTGAATGTCTAAGGCTAATGTTGGACAAATGCAGGCAGTGTCAAATTGCCTTGAATCTGAATAAATGCATATTCTTCTCAACATTTAGAATGGTGTTAGGTCATATTGTATGCAAGAAGGGATTGTTGGTTGATCCATCTAAAATTTCCATTATAGTTGATCTACCCCCTCCTACTTTAGTCAAACAGATGTGCACTACGCTAGGACACACAAGATACTACAGGAAGTTCATTAAAGGATATGCCCAGATTACAACACCCACGGAGAAGATTTTGAAGAATAATTGTCAATTTAGTTGGACAGAAGAATGCCAGCAGAGCTTCGACGCACTGAAACATAAAATGGTTGCTACGCCTATTCTATTTTTTCCATATTGGAGCAAGGAATTTCATGTGCATGTCGATACATCTTCAATTTCCTTAGGAGAGGTGTTAGCACAACCTGGCGAAGGAGATATTGACCATCCATTAGCCTTTGCCAGCAAGAAACTATCAACTGCTGAGATCAATTATACCACTACTGGGCGAGAGGGGTTATCCATGGTGTATGCGCTGTAGAAATTTCACCACTACTTGTTGGGAGGACATTTTAAAATGTTTATTGATCACTCTGCACTGAAATACCTAGTCAACAAGCTAGTGTTGGGGGGGATAATATGCATATGGCTTCTGCTATTTCAGGAATATGACTTTGAGATCATAGTAAAGCCAGGAAGAATAAACAAAGGTCCTGACCACTTGTCAAGGTTGGAACATGGCGAAGAGCCGACTAGTTTGGAGGATGCACAGCTATTGTCCATTAGGAAGATTGATGACCACTTCATAGAGATAGTCCCATTCCTATCAATAGGAATGGCACCTAGCGATTATACGATTCCACAGAAGAAACAGCTAGTAGTGCCCACTGCAGACTTTTCACTTATAGCTAGACAACTATACAAATGGGACCTGATGAGATATTAAGAAGGTGTGTTATGGAGGAAAAGCGACCATTGATCCTCACAAAATCTCATGAAGGCATCGCAAGAGGACATTACACAGGAAAATAAAATGCGTAGAAGGTTCTTAGAGCTGGCCTTTGGTGGCCTACCTTACACAGGGATGCTAAAGATTATTCCAGAGCCTGTGATGTATGCTAAAGAGTTGGGAAACCGTCCAGAAGAGACAAAATCCTGTTAGCACCACAGATGACCCTAAAATCATTTGAGAAATGGTTCATTGACTTCATGGGACCTATAAACCCACCAGGAAAGTGCACAGGAGCAAGATACATAATTATTGTGATAGAGTACTTGACTAGATGGGTTGAAGCAAGAGAAGTTAAGGATTGTAGTGCAACTACATTTGCGCGCTTCATATTTGATGACATCTTAACCAGGTTTGGATGCACAAATATCCTTACGAGTGATCAAGGCACACATTTCATAGAAAAAACATTTGAAGCCTTGACTGAGGAATTTGTAGTCCATCACCAGAAGAGCAGGCCTTACCATCCACAATAAAATGGGATAGTGGAAGCATTCAACAAGATCTTGGAGACAGTGTTGATGAAGATTTGCAGTGTAAATAGGGATGACTGGGATTTAAGAGTACCAGTAGTACTATGGGCCTATAGAACCACTTGCAAGAAGCTAACAATGCAGACCCATTTTAATTTGGTGTATGGTCTTGAGGTTGTTTTCCCAATGGAATATTTCGTACCAAGCCTAAGAATTGTTGCCTTCACAGATATGGATGACACTGGTACTATTCGTAAAAGGCTTGCAAATTTGGTCGAACTAGAAGAAGATAGATTTATTACAAGATTTCATCAGCAGGTACATAAGGAAAGAGAGAATTCCTATCATGACATGCACATCAAGAAGAAGGCATTTAAACAAGGTGATCTAGTACTAGTATATGACAGTAAGTTCATAAAACATCCTGGGAAGTTCATAACGCATTGGCTCGAGCCATATGAGACCGCCTATGTTGCAGAAGGAGGAGCTGTGCAGTTGAAGACTTTTAAGGGAGAATGGAAGTAAGGATTAGTGAATGGGATCCAGTTGAAATTGTATTATGACAACCAGCTACCCCGCAACTCTAAGTAAAAGCATAAGGAAAAGGGTCTAGGTACCAGGTGCAGTCCAAAATTGGTACCATAAATAAAGAATACAACCTGAACAAGAAAGGAGATGAGGAATAGAGCATAAAGCAAAGGTTACACTACACTATCTGAAGTCAAAGTAAAATAGAAAAGTCATATTTGAAGTTCCTCGGGACGTGTCACAGGTGAGTGTTGGGGGCCTGTTGGCCCTTGGTTATGAAAATAAGCGAATATCAAGGAAGAAAGGAAAAATGTGAATTGTGTGGAAGACACAGTGACTGTTACTGGGTTGAAGTGAGCAAAAGAGTAGAAAAGATAGAGCGAAGTAAAAGGAATCAAGTCGTTGAATGAGGAGATTGAGGACGATAAATCAGAAAGAAAGAAAGATCGTGGACAACTCAGCAAGCGGAAAAATCCATCGTTGGATACTTTGGAGAACCATGTGAGAAGGAAGGAAAGACAGGTTGGTGAAGTGCTGAAAACATGGGTCAAGTTGACCTAGGGTTTTAGATACCTAGGGTTTTGGTATCTAGGGTTTTGACACCTAGGTTTCGGCCTAAGGATGTTAGTGAGATATTGTAATGTATAAATAAGAACCTAGATGAGGGAAGGGGGTTGGACCTAGTAGTACCATTGACAAGGGTGATTATTGTTGTTTGAGAGAGAAGAGATAAGTGTGAAAGCCTTCTGGTATTGTAATATCTTCAACTGGGTGTGAAGGTCAAGTCCTAGAGCTGGGTGCACAGGAAGGGGAGAGACAGAGAGGAGAAGAAAGAAGTTCTACTAGCTGAGACCACAGACAAGAACTGTATGCTTCATCTTAATACATTATAAAGAACAATTTTGTGGGTGTATCCCTAGAGAGAGGGTGAACCATGTATATATTCCATAGTTTGTGTGATTGGTGTTATTTTCTTTTCTTATTGGTGTACTGTTATTGCATTACCGTGTTAGATTTGATAGATATATCTTGCACAGTAAATCCTAGGAAGATAAAGAATACTAGATTGTTGTGTGTCGATCACTTTGAACCCACTTTACATTCCTTCTGGTTGTAGACATCTCTGTCTTGCAACCCCCACATAGTTTCTTCAGGGGAGACTGTATCTTCGTCGCAGGTGTTGCTGAAAGGGCCAGTAGCTAGGGCTTGTTGGTGCACTCTTGGAGCTCAACCCTGGATCTGTCCCTATGCCAAAAAGATCTCTCTCATAGAGCTGGGGCCAACTAGAGGTCCCATGTTAGCAGGAGTGTAACTTTATGGTTAGTGCATAAATCAGATGTTGGATGAGGAATTCAATGATGTGGTTGGTACTCCCTATCTTATACTTGATGTTGATATGGAATTCTTGCAAGTATGTGGACCACTTCCGATCGTGGTCATTCTGCAATTTTCTTTGTGTCTGAATGAACTGTAGAGGCTTATGATTAGTTTGGATGATAGTCTCCTTCCCGAGAATGTAATTCCTTGAATGTCAACAAGATTTTACAATGGATTACATTTCTTTGTCTTAAGTGGGGTACTTACAGAAAATATATGATAGTATCTCACTATGATAGGCCACGGGATTTTCATGTCGAGTGATAATTGTGCCCACAACATAGTCTAAATCAGTTGTCTCAATCTCAAATGACTGTTGCAGGTTGGGTAATTAAATTAAATTCTTTCTATTGTGAATGGCCCCAGACAATTTTTTCCTTACCACCGCCCCTAGTCACTTAGCTAAGGGCCCATGCAATGTGGGAGAATCCTAACAAAAACCTACGTTTGAAATTGGCAAGGCCTAAGAAGCTTCAAAGCTCAATGAGTGTGGTCAGGGTTGGTCAGTCATCGATGACCTAGATTTTGGCTAGATCGACATGTAACCCATGCTCATCAATAATGTAGTCAGAGTTATTGGACCCTATTTATGATGAAGGAGAATTTTTCCAAATTTTCATATAGCTTTTGTTGCAGCAGGGTGTGCAGAACCTGCTGAACATTTTGCAAGTGTTCCACCCAATTCTTGCTAAAGATGAGGATGTCATCTAAATACACTACCACAAAAAAATTGGTGAAAGGTCGCAAGATATTTTCCATCATGCTCATGAAATTTTTTGGGGAATTTTTCAAGCCAAAGGGAATGACCAACAATTCAAAAAGACCTTCTTTGGACTTGAAGGAAGTCTTCCATACATCGGTCTACTCTATTGGGACCTGGTGGTATCCGGACTTAGATCAATCTTACTGAAGTATTTGGACCCCTTAAGCTATTCAAGGATATCGTCAATTCATGGAATTGGGTATCGGTTCCTGATTGTGATTTAATTTAGGGCTCGATAATTAATGCAAAGTCGTCAGGACCCATATTTCTTTTGCACAAGCACGATTGGGCTTCCACAAGGTGATGAGCTCGGGTGGATGTGCCCCTTTTCAAGAAACTCTTGGATCGGGTGCTTGATTTCCTCATTTTCATATAGAGAGTGGCGATAGACTGGCCCATTAGGTAGCAGTTCATCAGGGTTCAGATCGATTGAGTGCTTGACCTGACAGTGCATTAGTAGCCCAGAGGGAAAGAATAATATGTCTTTGTATTCTTCCATGACCTTATCAACATTCTTTTGATGCATGGAGAGACCTATTAGGAAGGCCATGGATGTGGCTGCAACCTTTCTCTCACTCTAAACATGAATCATGAAGAAGACAAACTTTATGGTCTGAGAGATAGCCTTCCTACATCGCTTGGCAGAGATCACGGAAATAGCGGTAGATGAGACTACCACTGGTATCCTATATAATTTCCTGTCCAAAGTAATAATGACACTATGACACCTAGACTCATATACAACATGAAGTTTCTATAAATAAGGTTGTCCCAAAATAACATCACAAAATTCAAGGGGGGGTGACATCACACAATACCTCATATTTGAAGGGATTGATGTCGTATGCTACGCGACATTGTTGGTTGATGTGGAGATTTCTCCCTTAGCAGAGACATCCGATGGTGTATGGTTGTGGTTGTGGTGATGTTGGTAGATCCAACCACTTGAAGACCTCTACTGAGATGATGTTCTTTTGGCTACCTCTATTAACAATGAAGTGTAATATAGTACCCTTCACCCACATCTATGAATGAAAGAGGCACTCACCTTCCTTTGGTTCATTAGATTTGTCGGGTTGGACCTTCATGGTGGTAGAAATGGTGGCACTAGGTTGTGCATCAATGATCCATATTCCTTTTTCTGGTTCCGACTTAGAGTTCGAGCCTACATCTAATTTAGAGGCTTTCACCTCGTCCACCAATGGTTTCTTTGAGAAACATTCAATGGTATTATGTTAGGGGCTCTTATGGACCTCACACCATTTCCCAGTGTCTTTCTTTATATTCCCATTGTCCTTCTTTTTTTGTGTTTTGGAATGATTGTCTTGAGGATTCCCATACTTTCTATTCCCTTTTTTTCATGGGTTGGGGCTTCCTTTTCCCTACTTCTACTATAAGGGGTTTGCATACCGAAACTGCCTTGTCTTCTATTTAAGCTTTTTCTCGATTTTGAAAACATATCGATAGGTCGCTCCCAAGGAAAAAATGTCCAGAAACTCCATTTATGTCAGTATGTATCTATGAAGACCACCGCGGTACTTGAGCACCAAATATCACTCAGAGTCTTTGATACCCAGCTTGGTGCGCAAGGTATGGAAGACATTGGTGAACTCTGGCACTGTTTGGTCTCTTTCCTACCACAGTGTGGTCCATCTTGTATATAAGTCATCATAACTTCCATCAGGGTACTATTGTTCCTTAATAGAATCCTCCAAGGAAACCTAAGTGGGTGAAACTACTAATAATGTAGATCCATTTTTTTCCTTTTCATCACTGAAAGTCTCCCACAAATATTTGATATGGGGGACGACCTTAAGGAGCACAAATGTAATATTTTCTCTTTTGGAAAATTTGTGGACAGAAAAATACCGTTCTATAAGTTTTAACCATTTATCTACAACATCTTCATATATTTTACCTTTAAATATAGGAATATCAAAATTGATATGTACCTTGAAGGGGGTTGCGCCTCCGCTTGAGGTAGATGTTGGTTGTGGAGCCTAATTATCTTCTTGATTCATAGGTTTGTTTCAACTATGTTTGGACCCCATTCCCTAATAGGGGGGTGTCGAGGGGCTTTTCCCCCCACAACTGTCACCAGGGGGGTCCAAGGAGGGGCTATGAAAATTTGTGTAGATCCACCCCTGGCAGGGGATTTGTGGGTAGCGCCCGTGAAGTGAAATATTGGGAAAATTTTCCTTGTAAAATATTTAATTTTGCAGTCAATCTGGACCATTCATTATAAGGTCGCAGATCTGATGGTAGAAGTTATGTTAGGGTTTTTTTCCCTAGAAGGAAACCCTCTTTTATGAGGGAATTGTATTAAAGTTGTGTATGTGTGTGAATATTGTATTCTGAGAGAGGATATTATAAGAGGAAGAAGAGGAAGTTACAATGGGCATGTTGTAGGTTGTATCCCTTCATTTTGTTTGATAATAAAAAGTAAGGACCTAGAAATTTCTCTTGTGGATGTAGCCCACACTAGGTGAACCACATAAATATGTGTCTCTATTATATTTTGTATCTTCTTTGTCTTATTTTCAAATTTGTTTTATTTTATTGATCTGCGATCCTTATTTTATAAGAGTAGATGCGTCACTTGTCAATATCCGTCAAAGGATTTGTGCAAAGTTTTCCATCATCTTGTTCCTTTGTCGCTTGAGGGATTTCTCGAGAATTTTTTTGAAAGGATATCATATCTCGTTGTCTTTATTTTATCCCTCCATGGACGGATTTTTTGGTGTGCGAGATAAGTTTTCCTCAAGAGAAACAAGCTTGAGACCCAACTCTCTATACCCTAACCTCATTGGGGACATGCAATAAAAACGACAAGGAGCTAACCAATTTGATACCACTGATCCAAATTTATGAGAGGAATGAAATGAAGACACGGATCTATAATATTAGCACAGAGACACAGTGAATAATAACAAATATACAGTAAAACTTGACTTCTTTTAAATAACAAATATGTTGAAACTGTAAAATGCAGACTGAAACAAGCTTTCTAGAATTGTGGCAGCTTATCTCTGAGAAGAGATGTCACAACTACGCTCATTCGCAAGAACATGAGTACAATGAGGCTCCAAAATCATTTTTACATCAAACATGAATACAAAAAACCTAGAAATCCAAAAACCTAACCCTAGGAGATGAAGTGCCAAAAGTCATGTGGACCCCGTTGGGGTAAGTTGGTACATCAACTTCCTGGGGTCGTAACTTTTGCATACAATCTTTGTTTTAGGCGCACAATAGCCCGTTGGAAAGGTCTATATGAGGAATACACATTATTTCATCACACTCTTACTTTATCTATAGTGTGACTATGGTGGGCCCAAAAATCGTTGTTTAGGGCCTCAAAATGACCCCGAAAGTTAGGACCTGAAAAGCTAGAAAAAACTGCCAAGATGAAATCTGTATTTGATCTTGTTGGAATAGGTGGGTGGACACCAATATCCACCTGGATCAAACATATATTATATGGTTATAGAAAAGGTGATAAGGGTCAAACCCTTTTATTTGTTTTGCAAATTTCATGTTAAATGGTCAAAATAGGAAGCATACTCGTTAATCTTGGAAATTCCTCTCAAAATAATTCCACCAACCTTCCATAGCAGGGGGATAAACTTCTTTTTCCTTTTTTCATAAAAAGTATCAAACCAAAATTTTTATTGTCTCACAAATTCTATGATAAATATTTTTTCATGAAAATAATAGGGGAGGAATATAGGTTTTTCGTGAGAACAAAAAATCTTAATGATGTTGTAATCATCCATTTTTTTCAAGAACTCACTTAATGATCTTGTAGCACCTGCTACAAGATCATAGTCGAGCACAAAGCCTCGACCATATACATTCCTTCACACACACAGCTACTACTTCTACCCTACATTCCTCCTTATTTATACTTTACAAAATCTTACAATAACGCCTAAACATGGGGAAAACCAATGGGATGACATCCCATAAACCCATTACAAAACCTAGAGGACCCCTTACTGGGTTTCTTTCTTCGTCATCTCCTGAATTGTTAATCAAGTTTTTTCTTTGTTGGGCCTCTCTTGGTTGATGGTTTATCTTAGGTAAAATGCTTTTGTAGGAAATGGTAGGTGACTGACCATTATTTTCACTTGAGTTTTTTCCTCTCTCTTTGTGATGTTTTGTGTTGCTTACAATGGTCTCTGTATTTCCAACATTTCTATCAATATCTGGAACATGAAGTTCGTGACTATCACCCTCTTCGTCTCCCAATATAAGTGCATTGATAAGTGTAGGGATAAGCCCAATGATGATCCAATTTTATGAGCGGAACAAAATGAAAACACAGATATATAATATTAACACAGAGACACAATGAATAATAACAGAGATACAATAAAACTTGACTTCTATTAAATAAGAAATATGTTGAAACTGTAAAATGCAGACTAAAATAAGCTTGCTAGAATGGTGGCATCTTATCTATGAGAAGAGATGTGACTGCTATGCTCATTCGTAAGAAGATGAGTACAACAAGGATCCAAAATCCTTTTTACATAAAACTTGAATTCCAAAACCCTAGACATCCAAAAACCTAACCCTAGAAGATGAAGCACCAAAATTCATGTGGGCCTCGTTGGGGTAAGTTGCTACATCAACTTCCTGGGGTCGTAACTTTTACACACGATCTTCGTTTTAGGTGCAAAATAGCTCGTTCGAAAGGTCTGTTCCAGGAATACACATTATTGTATCACACTCTAGCTCTATAAATAGTGTGACTTTGGCAGACCCAAAAAACGTTGATTAGGGCCTCAAAATGACCCAGAAAGCTTAGGACCCAAAAAGCTAGAAAAATTGCTAAGATGAAAACTGAAATTGCGAAGATGAAATCTATATGTGAGCGAGTTGGAATTGGTGGGTTTCCATTAATATCCATCTATATCAATCATCACCCCTTAGGAAGCAATGGTATCAATTTCATTGATTTCCCCCGTCATATGAGGAAATTTCTGCTAAATTTGGCCCCGGGTGAGCCACTTGCCTTGGTGTAGTAGTTTCCCTGCTTTGACAACATGATAAAGTTGAAACTTTTGTTGGTGATTTCTCTTGACCTGTGTATCCAAAATATGATTAGTTGATGCATGTTCCATGCAGTCAAGGTTGAGCTATTTCAATGTTAATTGTTATGGTACCTTTGAGGTGTCCAATAATGGTGGAAACTATGGTCGAAGGAGGTCCACATTAAACATTGGGTGCAAGCCAAGGAAGGGGCGAATGTTGAGATCAAAACAATTTTCACCCACAACCATGGTGATGGTATAAGGTCCATAGCAGAGTGGAAGAATATTATGATAGGGTCCTTCAAGGAGTTCTTTCTGCAAGTGCAACCAAACTTTATCTCCCATTTTAAACTTGTGTGGAACTTGTTGTTGATCATGGCATTGCTTGTACTTGGCATTGGACTTATGCAAAATATCCTGAACCTATTGGCAGATGTGATGGATTCATTCAATGAACTAGGTGGCTTTGTCGTCCTCGGTTTTCACATGGGACAATTCTACCTATGTGGATGCAAGGGCTATTGCAACATCCATGGGTCCCAATGGTTGAAATCCCAACCCCACATGAAAGGGGTTGTGGTTGGTTGAGGTATCTATGGCCTTGTTTTAGCAATGATGAACATAGGGAAGACTCTCATACCATGTGCATAAATACTTGGAATTGTACATGCACAAAATATGGGTGATCATCCTATTGATGACCTTAATTTGTCCATCGATTTGGCGGTGGAAGGTCATGGATTTGGTCAGCACGATGTCCATTCGTGACTAGAGGATCAACCAAAATGTTCTAATGAACTGACTATTTCGATCAAATATGATGTTTTGTGGTATCCAAAAATGTATGCACACCCATTCGAAGAAGAGCTTGGCAGTGGCCTCTATTGTGCTGCTCTTCTTGCAAGTGATCAAAATAGCCATCTTGGAAAATTGATCAACAACCACAAAAACATAGTCATTTCTCTGGTTGGTTGAAGGAAGGATTGACATGTAGTCCATAGAGATGGATTCTCAAGGCCTATTGGGAGTAGGTAGAGGGGTGTACATGCCTTGTTTCTTAATGGAAGGTTTGTAAATGGTGCACACCATGTAGGACCTGATATACTTGTTGACATCCTGTCAAGTTTCGGCCGATAGAAGCATTGTTGCAACACTGCCATTGTCTTCTCTACACCAAAGTTTCCATCTACCCCACTGTAGTGATCTTAACAAATTAGGTTTGATTACTCGCTTGATGGAACACAGAGATGGCCCAAATGGAACAACAAACCTTCCTACAGATGAAAATCAGTGACAACTATGGTTGTGCCCAACATCTCGTAGGTAGTGGCAAAGTCAAGATATGTTGGCCCTTGGTTATAGAAATAAGCAAAGATCAAGGAAGAAAAGGAAAAATGTGAACTGCGCAAAAGACACAATGATTGTTACTGGGTCAAAGTGAGCAAAAGAGAAGAAAAGATGAAGCGAAGTAAAACAAAGAAAGTCATGGAATGAGGAGATCAACGACAATACATCAGTAAGAAAGAAGGATCGTGGACAACTCAATAAGAGGAAAAATCCATCATTAGATGCTTTGGAGGACCGCGCGAGAAGGAAGGACAGACAGGCCGGAGAAGCCCTGAAAACGTGGGTCAAGTTGAGCTAGGGTTTTAGACACCTAAGGATTTTGTATATAGGGTTTTAACACCTAGGTTTGGGCCTAAGGATGTCGATGATTTATTGTACTGTACAAATAAGAACCTAGATGAGGGAAGGGGGTTGGATCTAGTAGTACCATTGATAGGAGTGATTATTGTTGTGTGAGAGAGAAGAGCTAAGTGTGAGAGCCTTATGGTATTGTAAGATCTTCAACTGGGTTCGAAGGCCAAATATTGCAATTGGGTGCACAGGAAGGGGAGAGACAGAGAGAAGAAGAAAGAAGCTCTGCTAGATGAGAACGCACAAAAGAACTGTATGCTTCATCTTAATACATTATAAAGGACAGTTTTGTGGACGTATCCCTAAAGAGAGGGTGAACCACGTATATCTTGTGTCATATGTGTGATTGGTGTTATGTTCTTTGTTATTGGTATACTGCTATTACATTACTGTGTTAGATATGATAGATATATCTTGTGCAGTGAATCCTAGGAATATAAAGAATATTAGATTGTTGTGTGTTGATCAATTTGAACCCACTTTACATTCCTTCTGGTTGTATAAATATTTGTCCTGCAACCCCCACATAGTTTCTTTGGGTGAGATTGCATCTACCTCACAGGTGTTTCTGAAAGGGCTAGTAGATCGGGCTTGTTGGTGCACTCTTGGAGATGAACCCTGGGTTTTCCCCTATGCCAACAAATGGTTTCGTTGTCGAAACCGAAATCTTCTTGAGGGAATTTCAAGGTGGTTTCCATCAAAGGTAGAGATTCAAAAGTGGATAGAGGATCTAGAAAAGGAATTTGCTAAATCCCAGAACAACAACCCTAATCTTCGTACTGAGGATTGGTTGGAGAGATATATATTTATTGATATAAATGAGATTTACTTTGGAGGAATCCATCAGGAGCTATATGAATGGTTAGCTAGGTTAGCAAATACCTAATTTGAGATCAGATCTAGACCTCTTGTGGTTTGGACATCAACGTTGATCAAGAAGTTCAAGAGAGTTGATAATGTTGTATCACGAGTAGTAGATCACTGGTTTGATAGCACCATTGGAGGGTACATCACCGATTTTGTTGTTGATAGAGTAGAGTCATATAGCCAAGCTGAGAGATATTTCTTCAAGGGACCCAGAGGAAAATTTTTACACCTTCTAAAGTTGATAATCGTGATGTTATTTCATGAGAAGAACACTTTGAAGATACAATAGATTGGTCATATTTGAAGAAGTTAATGTTTAGGAATTTTGACAGCGACAACGAAACAGAGGCTAGACATATGCACAGTGGGAGAGCGTTCAAAGAAGTTCACCTTGCGAACCTATTTAAGGAGAACTATGGGGATGAGGATTTCTATAGTGGAGAAGAGGCAGATCTGATGGACAAAGAGCATTCAGAACCCGCTGGGACAAAGGAAGGGAAAGTTGAAGAACCTCATCGAGAAGAGCCAGAAACTTCAAGAACTACACAGACTACTGAAGTAAGTACTATTATCCCTCATGTTGATTCAGTAACAATAAGAAACCAAAGTAATCCAAGCCACCAGAGCATTCAGAGTACTGTCACTAGTAGTCCACCACATACTCATTCGGGAACCCAAGGAAGATCTATGGCAGATGAGATGAGGCTCCCTATTTTTAGGGGAGATGGGTCTAAAGACCTTGATTAGCACTGGTTCCTATGTGAATCCATATGGAATATTAAAAATGTCACCGATGAAGCTGTTAAAAGAACCCATTTTAGTACTACCCTAAGGGAACGTGCACTGAGTTGGTACATGAAGCTTGTCCAAGGATTTGCACAGCCTAAGCTGCTGAATCAGATCAAGAATGCATTGATTATAGAATTCAATAAACCCAAATCAGAATCAAAATGTATTATAGAGCTGAAAGAGATCAAGAAAAAGGTAGCCGAACCCATTTGGGAATTCGATCAAAGATTCAATACCTTAACAGGTCGATTGACTTTTCAGATCCCAGATGAGTAGAACAAAGAATGGTTCATTGTTACCCTCTTACCACACATCAGAGTTCATCTGATGCAACAAAATATTGCTTCATAGGTTGAGGCGCTGGAGATCGCCATGAAGATAGAATCAACCCCTATGGGAGAATCCAGTTCAGATATGAGTCAAATCTTGAGTGAGGTAACTAGTTTGTCTCTGCAAGTCAAAGATATGAAAAAAGACAAGGGAAAAGATAAAAGAGAAGACATATGGTGTGTCAGATGCAGATTAGAAGGCCATGATAAGGAACATTGTTCCCTTTTCCATGAATACTTGGCCTCTAGAGCTCCGAACACTTTAAAGCGGGTCACCTTACCCTGGTGCGAGGTATACAGAAATACACATCACCCTGGTGAGTGCTATTACATGAAAAAGTATGTTGATACACCCACAAATTTATGTTGCACGTTCTGTAAGTTAGTGGGACATGATGATAGGGATTGTAGGGCTTGTGATCTCATGCATGAAAGGTCCAAAGACATATACAAAATTCAAGGTGAAGTACAACAAGAAGGAAACACTACGCAGTATAAATCCCCTGGGAGAGGAAGCTTCAATCCTCGTGGTGGATTCAGAGGAAGAGGAAGAGGAGGAGGTATGGGTTGAGGCAAAGGAAATATAATATCTTGTAACTACACATAGCCAAGACACCTCACAAGGGACTGTCAAAACCTTTGTACCACTTGCATCTATTGCAACTCCTTCGAGCATGTTATCGAGGAATGTCCATCATTACTGGCTAAGCTTCAGAAAAGACGAGGACCTTAGAAAAACCCGGAAGTGAAACTTATATATGTTGAACCTCATGGAGAAGACACTAGACTTGTTGTTATCACTTGAGGAGATGTTGTTACAGGAGGAGACAAACTGACCTAAGGAAAGACTATAGAAGACTCAGGAATCAGGAGAGCTGTAGAGAAGACCCAAAATTTTGATGCAAAGAAATAAAGACAAATATTTGAGGAGGAAATAAAAGAGTTCAAAGGAGACCAAGGCTCTTCATCAAAGACACGGCCAGAAGTAAGATAATATGGAATTCCTCTGTGATTCAATCGGTCTACTTTGCCAAAATAAGGAAAATAGGTAAGCAAGCTCATGGAATTTTTATATACTTGCATTAAGTTGATTAAGGATGAAAGTGTTGTACAAGAGATAAAAATTTTAATCAGACAATATGAGCTAGGAAAGATAGACCCCTTGTTGAATAGGTCAGTATACCAAATTGCTAAAAAGAGGAGGAAAAATAAGGAACTACACTTGAATGCTCAGATTGGAGAGTATGCTATAGACTATGTGGTCCTCGACTTAGGGTCGGAGGTCAATATCATGACGAAGCAAACCTGGGCACTGATGGGAAAACCTAAGTTGATATATTCCCCTATCAGGCTTAGGATGGCTAATTAGTAGGAAGTAAGCCCCTTTGACATATTGTAACATGTCCCGGTGGACATCGACGGAGTAAGAACGTTTGCAGATTTTGAGGTAATTGAGATAGTTTATGATAGTTGTCCTTACCCTGTGTTGTTAGGAATTGATTGGGCTTTCAATAATTCCACTATGGTTGATTTAAAGAAAAGATGTATGACGTTTTAAAGAGATGGCCTTAGGGTCATTGCGCCTTTAGATCCAGATGAAGGTTAGTGATACATAGATCCCATTAAAGAGGAAGACTATACACATGAACTAGAAAACATATACAAACTAACAGCCAGAGAGAAGGATTACATTAATCCTACGGCCAATGGAAACCTAAGCTAGAAAAGTGACATTGCATGTTCATCATATTCAAAAGAAGCACTGGAGAACTGGGAGAACAAAATATATGAAGTATCTACAAGGAGGTGTGCTAGATTGACCAGATAAATTCACTGGATCAGCACAAAAGTAAGTAACTTGCCCACTTTTGATGATTTGAATCCTTTAGAAGCCTTCTTAGAGAACTTTGAATAAAGTGTACCAACACAACAGAGATTGTTGGCAATGGATGAGGCCTTGAAAGCCACACCATCAAGATGGTGGGGGACAAACAATATTTTTTTACAGAATGGGTACAATGTTGTACTCTAATGACCGTACGGTTCTCGGCACAAGTGGAAGGCTACGAAGTTCGGTACACATGTCGAAGTTTTCCAAAGGACCATGTGAGAAGTTGTGAAGAGGCCTGGAGTGGCACTCCTCAAGAGAAGTGGGTGCAAAAATTCATTAACACGTTGGACACAACCGCTATCAACTGGTACCTTCAAGAAGAGCTGAGCCTCATCACTACAGATTGGGAAGGTATGACTCAGAATTTTGTAACTACATTTTTATTTGAAAGTCAATTTCCTTTATTAGATCAAGCATTAGAGATTGTCAGATAGAAATTATCCGAGGAGGCCTCTAGCCTCCCTTTAGAACAAGAAAAGGACGAATGGACTGCGCCTCTCCAGAAACTGCAAGGCTATTACAACATCAATGCTAATGAGGACGATGATTCTAAGAAGGTGAACATCACATAAACATAAGGCAAAAGATATGTGGAATGACCAGGAGTTGAGTTACCATTCATTAGATAGCCAATCAAGATTAAGAATTTCAATATTGGAACAGAACAGACACTGAAGCTTGAAAATGTTGGAGATTATTAGGATGTTGCCACTATTGACAAGATTACAAAATTACTACATGAATATCAGGACTTGTTTCCAACCAAGTTCACTGATATGAAGGGCATTAAAGGGCCTATGGGAGAGATGAGGATCCCTTTGAAACTAGATGCAAGACCAGTCAAACAGAGACCCTATAGATTGAACCCTGAGTATAAGGAAAAAGTGAAAATTTAGCTTGACAGAATGCTGGAAGCAAGAATTATAGACCTTGTCAAAGAATCAGAATGGATTAGCCCTATGGTGGTGCAAGACAAGAAGATAGGAGAGATCAGGATCTGTGTAGATCTCAGGAAGTTGAATGATGCCTATTTGCATGACCCCTTCCCTACACCATTCACTGACGAAGTGTTAGATAATGTGGGAGGCCAGGAGGTATATTCCTTTATAGATGGATTTTCAAGATACAATTAGATCTAGATTGCCAAGGAAGATCGCCATAAGACCAAATTTGCAACAGAATGGGGATCCTACTAGTATACAGTGATGCCATTTGGATTGAAGAATTCCCCAACCATATTTTCTAGGGTGGTGGTCGAAGCATTCAAGGAGTTTCTGCATAAATTTATCGAAGCATATTTTGATGATTGGACTATTTTTAGTTTATTGAAAAATCATATTAAATGTCTAAGGCTAATGTTGGACAAATGTAGGCAGTGTCAAATTGCCTTGAATCTGAAGAAATGCATATTCTTCTCACCATTTGGAGTGATGTTATGTCATATTGTATGCAAGCATGGATTTTTGGTTGATCCATCTAAAATTTCCATTATAGTTGATTTACCCCCTCCTACTTCAGTCAAATAGTTGCGCACTGCTTTGGGACACACAGGATACTACAGGAAGTTCATTAAAGGATATTCCCAGTTTACAGCACCCATGGAGAAGTTTTTGAAGAAATATTGTCAGTTTAGTTCGACAGAAGAATGCCAACAGAGCTTCGACACACTGAAACAGAAAATGGTCAGTACGCCTATTCTGGTTTTTCCATATTGAAGCACGAAATTTCATGTGCATGTCGATGCATCTTCAATTGCCTTAGGAGTAGTGTTATCACAACCTGGTGAAGGAGATATTGACCATCTGTTAGCCTTTTCCAGTAGGAAGATATCAATTGCTGAGATCAATTACACCACTACTGAGCGAGAGGGTTTAGCCATGGTGTATGCGCTACAAAAATTTCACCACTACTTGTTGGGAGGACATTTTAAAATGTTTATTGATCACTCCATGCTGAAATACCTAGTCAACAAGCTAGTGTTGGTGGGGAGAATGTGCATATGGATTATGCTATTTCAGGAATATGACTTTAATATCATAGTAAATCTAGGAAGAATGAACAAAGGTCTTGACCACTTGTAAAGGTTGGAACATGATGAAGAGTTGACCAGTTTGGAGGATGGACTATCAGATGCACAACTATTGGCCATTAGAAATATTGGTGACCACTTCCGAGAGATAGTCCATTTCCTTTCAACAAGAATGGCACCTAGCGATTATACAATTCCAGAGAAGAAACAACTAGTAGTGCATGTTGTAGACTTTTCACTTATAGTTGGACAACTATACAAGATGGGACCTGATGAGATATTGAGAATCCAGTTCTTAGAGCTGGACTTTGGTGGCCTACCTTACACAGGGATGCTAAATATTATTTCAGTGCCTACAATGTATGCCAAAGAGTTGGGAAACTGTCCAAAAGAGATGAAATATTGTTAGCACCACAGTTGACCCTACAAGCATATGAGAAATGGGCCATTGACTTTTTGGGACCTATAAACCCACCAAGAAAGTGCACAAGAGAAAGATACATAATTATTGCGACAAAGTACTTGACCAGATGGGCCCAAGAAAGAGCAGTTAAGGACTGTAGTGAAACTACTGTTGCGCACTTCATATTTGATGATGTCTTAACTAGGTTTGGATTCCCAAAGATCCTTATGAGTGATCAAGGAACACATTTCATAAACAAAAAAATTGAAGCCCTGACTGAGGAATTTTCAGTCCATCACCAGAAGAGCACGCCTTACCATCCACAAGAAAATGGAACAGTGAAAGCATTCAACAAGATCTTGGAGACATCACTCACGAATATTTGCAGTGTGAACAGGGATGACTGGGATTTAAGAGTACCAGTAGTACTATGGGCCTATAGAACCACTTGCAAGAAGCTAACAATGCATACCCCTTTTAAGTTGGTGTATGGTCTTGAAGTCGTTGTCCCAATTGAATATTTGGTACCAAGCATAAGAATTGTTTCCTTCGGTTGGCGTTTGGAAGTCACTCCTAGATTGCTAACAGGAGCAGAGCCCGAAGCCCATCAGTTTAATGTCACTATTTATTTAAAGGGGGTGATCAGACGGAAGGAAACTCAGAACAATACAATCTCAACTCGCAAACTAGACCAGGCATGCGTGAACGAATGAGGTCTTGATAAACACCAAACAGTGGGTCGTAGTAAAGGGTGAGAAGGTGGAAGACTTATGCAAGAAGAGTGCAGTGGTCTATAATAAACATCATGTTCATAACAGACAGGAAGAGAAAGCATTCAAACACAAAGTCCCTTCGTATTCAAACACAAAGAACCCGAGAATACATAAGCGTCACGACAAATCCTTTATCATAACACAAATGCAGCAATCCACGCGGATCATCCGACTGTGGACACTCCGGTATGAGATGAAACAAAGATGGAAAGGAGAGAA
>SNQJ01S0109402.1:5849-21815 GCA_010110895.2 Picea sitchensis
CTTCTTCGTAGATTGAATTGTTATATAAGTTTTCTGCATAATAGGTTTCCCTTATTGCAGAGATTTATTATCTGAAAACTGTTATGATTTTCTTTTATGTCTTGTTTGTCCTGTAACATACTTCAAGAAGCAGCATAGCTAATCGTTTACGAGAGGTTTAAGGACTAAATGGCGTGAATTTCTTCCTCCAATCAGCGTAAGAAGTCATCTTACACAGGGCAGACTTGGAGCGTTTCCAGGTCAATTAGTTAGATGCTTACTGTTTATGCTAAGTAATTTAATATAAATGATAGTTTAGTTAGATTTATATTACATTGTTTAATTTTAGTAATATATATTAGATTGTTTAATTTCAGTAGTTTGTACTTCCTTTTCATAAAACATAAAAGATAAAAAAGAGATTCTTGGCTGTCTTAGGGCAGAATACATATGATTTTTGCAGGTTTTAATCAAAATCTGTAGGTTGTCCATAGTGTACATTTGTGAATAAGGAATATCATAGCTAATAATTAGATAGTTGATTTGAGTTATTATAATCATAATTAGTATCTTGTATATATAATAGTTAGTAGTTTATAGTTAGATTAGTGTAGTCAGTTTAGTTTGTTTTATTCGTTTAGTTTCTTTTATTAGTTTTAGTTCTTTTTCTTTGTTTTATTAGTTTCTAGTTTCCTTTAGATTACTTAGCTCAGATCAATTCTCTCTTTGGTTTTCATAGAAGACCTTAGAGCGGCCAACGGAGCCATTAAACTCGTCAGGGTGGTCCATTCCAAACGGCTTGGGTTATTTAGACAACCCCGAACCGGTTCCACTCTCCCAGTTGACGGACGGTCAATTTCGCCCGTCAACAAGATCCATAGTGTATTTTCAGTGGTTATACCTTTTTATCAATACAATTATGGATCCGCAGTGTATTTTATGGCGGCCATATCTTGCAAGTCTTGATCAACCAAGGATAGGTATGCCTGCCTTGGGTTTGAAACATATCATAATATTTGTTGGATATTTGTGTTCAGCTTCTATCAGGTTCTCTACGTCTATACCCTTGCTTGAATGTCTACAAATCATTTCAGTTATCAGTTCCTATCTTCTAACTTCATAATTTGGGGGGCAATCTGTTACACGTCAAAATTACTCACTTCGATAGTGTCGCAAGTGTCATCATTACAAGTGTCGCAAGTGTCACATTTTTCTCACAAGTGTCGGAAGTGTCAGGGAAGCATACTAACAAGATGCCTATGTCGTGCCTATAAGAACATGAGAAGGATACTTAAAACACCTCAAACATTTGATTTGGAAGAGGAGAAATGAGTCACCAGGCTCATGAACCTTTTGCCATCTGAAAACACTAAAAAAACTAAGCTTTTGAAGGAGAGTGTTCCCCTATACCTCTTCTGGGAGCACTGACGCTCCCCCTTACATTGTATGGGAGAATTATAAAGCTCCTCTGGCCCTTTTGAGGGAGCGATGGTGTCTTTAGGAGTGTTGGTTCCCCCCTTAAGCCTACTGGGGAGTGCTACAACACTCTGATGGCCCTTTTGAGGGAGCACTACCTATTCTGGGTAGTAGTTAAGTTGTTGAGATGAATGGGGGGAGGATCCTTTCATTCTTGGAAGGCAGTTGGATTCAAATCCCTAGTCCAACCATGATCTTAGGGAAGATCCTCAACTGAAGGAGGAAAATCCTCAACTTCCCCAAGGATATCTCAAGTGGTTAGAGCCTCTCCAACTCTATATAAGAAAGATTCCTAATGGTGAAAGGGGACTGGAAAGGGAGAATCATAACAAACTGATGATCTTATAAGTGGTGTTGGAACAAAGATAATTTGGGAGAAAGAGACCTATGATCTCATAGGGAGCAATTGGTGAAGCCATCGTCATTCAAATCGTGGATCTTTTGAGCAAGGGGTAGACAAGGAGGACTTGACGAAACTACTACAATCCATCTACGACTGTAAGCAATGTTTTGTCCTCATTAATATAATTTGCTTGGCCTGTTTCTTTCTGATTCGTGTTCAATTTCACATGAATTTGTCTCTTTATTAGATAGACCTATTTCGGACTAATATTGATAGAGTAGGAAGTGGTCATACTTTGTTTGTCTACAGGGATTATCGAGGAGAGAAACATTGGAGCTGAATTCGGAGTGTGTAGGGAAAAACACCGGTAAAAGGTACTTCTTTTCTCCTTCCTTCTCACACACTAGTCCACCTAGATCTAAAAGGAAGTCAGTGACCATGATAAGCACTTTCTTTCTTAGAGTTAAGAGTCTATCTCTTTCAGGAGATCTACCTGTCCACAGGGAGATTTTCCTTCAACAACTATAGAAAAATTGTTTAGGCTCACTACATTTTTGTTTTTGCATTGATAAAAAATTTGATGATGTTTTCCAAAACTGGAATATAAAAATATATAATTTGAAACAATAAGAAAAACAATGAATAATAGTTTGATTAGATGGAGATGAATTGAATAAACTTAAATAAATCAAAAAAATTAAGGCCAATAACATTAACTAATCGAATATATCAATTATAATCTTAAAAGTAAAAAATAATACTTTACATTTAAACAAGAAAGAGTGAAAGGCCATTAGAAAATTACTTTAGCCACCATATAGTTAATGAATATATTAATAGTATTAGTTAACAATATTTTAATAATTTTTTTTTTTAACATAAAAATTCATTTATAAATGGTGTGCATGCATGCTAGAGAGTTACAACCAGATTCTTGTCTCATACAATATTTTAGGAACTGAGAATTCATCCAAAAATGCCTTAAGGCTTCATTACAAAATATGATTTCCCTTCTAACTTTTGATACAATCGGTCTCCTGAAATCTAGATTTCCAAAAAATCATATGCCTATAGACAAATAAAATGTAACACACTTGAACACTAAGTACCCTTTCTAGGGATGGGGCATCATAATTTCATTTTCCCCTAACCATATCAAATCCTAATTCTGATATCTCCATCATATTCTGCTTGCCCTGAGATTTTTGATGGTTACTACAAGGATCTAAGATGACCTTTTTTTTACAAGTTATGGCCTCCAAAAGTTCTTTGGGCACTATTAGTTGAGGCCATGTGGCATCCACATGGGTCCATCATGTTAGTACCATACAAGGTTTTTGAAGCCCCTGGGATTGTCAGCGCTCCTGCATCCATGGTGGAAATACATTCACCATTAAATCCAATGATGAAGCCGCATCCTCGTACAAGAATAAATGAATTCGGTGTTCGAGGCTTTTGAAGAATACACCCCAACATCCCAGACCTCATGGAGTTTCAAACTCCCGAACTCCTGAAGTTCCCACTCTTACATGTGATAGAATATACGTTCCAAGGGGATGACACATGGCGAGGCGAAGATGAAAAATGGCCTCATCAGTAGGTGACAGATGACATATCCTAATGAGCACATAGGGTCTGTAAAATGTACAAATCTGAGTGACAAGTGACACATCGACAAAGATTCCATGTTACCCTAGGTGACATCAACACACCCTACTACTTCGAGAATGAAAGCCTCTAGAAGTATTATAGCCTTTCCTACTTTGAGAGATCACCCAAAGCTCCAAAGCCCAAAATTCCCACCAACGTCCTCCCAGTATCCCTTCTTTTCTATAGTCTCATCATGCCATTTTCATTTTACTCCCAGAATGGGTCAACGTGAGAATGAGCATGATGACGATCCAACATAAGCCAGTTGGAATAAGGAAAGGGTGACATGTGTCCCAATCAACTGGTGACACCTATCGAGGTCTAATTGACCCATAATATTTGTGAAGGTTCTAAATTGGGCTAACACATGGCTCACCCACTTGGGGTACACATCACCTTAGGTGATGTCATCACGCTAAGTTAGTCCAGCCTTCAAAGCTCCGATGATAATCCTAGTTCATCACCATCTCAAACCTCCCGGAGTGGGACTTATCCAAAGTACTTAGTGCTACTCATTCCCTAGGATCGATCTAACAACTGAGAGGGATCCCAAAGGATCTGAAGATCAACGATCCACAATACTTCACAACTCCAACAATCGGGGGTGTTAGTGGTTGTGAAGTTTTAACATACTAGAGCTCCAAATCCAATAAGAGCTAGCTCATTTCGTACTAGTACAGGGTTTCGATACCCTCATCATATGGACCCTCTAATGAATCTCAAGATGTAAGCTCTACTCTTAGCCAAGATTTGATTAAGGATGTGGGAATGTGCCTATGGTCTCTTAGGCTACTGGTTTGAAGGAGGCACCCTCCAAATTCATATAACTTTACGTTTTAACACAGGGTAGGGTATCTTTGAACCAGCCCAAAGGCCCAACTTATCACCTTACACTCATTCACATGCAATGGCTTATAGAAGAATTATTATCCATTCTTATTATAAATTAAATGTTGCAAATCTTAGTCACATACACAAAAATTCAATCATGCATTTAAATTCAATTGCAGAGGGTTCAAGAAATACTTGTCTGTTACATGTTGCATCTAGCTAACTGATTATGCGTGTTTTCCTTTCCACCCAACCATAGGCTCATAGGAATTCACTCTTAGCACTCTGTACACCCCTGCTCCAATCCATGATATCAATAGGGAATCTATTCCATTTCTCAGATACCTTCTCTCTCTCACATCATCCCTGCGAGGTTTATCATATGCTTCCTCAACATCAATCTCATGTCCTTCCTCTTTTCTTTTGCATATCCAGGTCATGCGTTACCCTCTGATCATGCGCTCTTGTCTAGTGTCTCTCCTTATTTTTGTAGAGCCTCACGCGTGTGCCTCTTCCCTGAACTCTGTGTGTGTGTGTATATTTTGTTGCCTACCTTTTTCTATGATGGTTCTTGACCCATCTCGTTCCTTCTGTCAGAAGGAAACTCAGGTCATCCTGGGTCTATAGGACTTTTTCATATTTCGGGTTGATTGTATCTTGTCTCCTTAGCTAGACGATGCTTCCATTCATGGGGGTGGTTGATTATTCAACCACCATTCCTTCCTTCACTAATTCACTCCTCTCCTTGGGATCTAGAGGGGGTTTATTATTCCCAACAAGGGGAAATTTGGGGTCATTTGACATAATGAACCCTCTCTTATAGTTTTCCCATTATTTCCACTAGTGATATCATCGTCAATAATTAAAGGCTTCATCCCCACAGTTAGTTATTGGAAATTCAAACAATAATATATTTACATTGTTTGCATGCCATAGCATGGTGATCCTGATTAATGATTAATTACAAGTTGGGGGAAACATGGGTGTTACATAAAACTTATGACTGGAACCTATGATATTCATTTGGGGATGGAAAGTTTAGGTCCAAATTCCTGTGAGCTTGTCTCTTGTCCTCCTGTGCCTGAGTCGATGTTGAATCTATGATTGTTTTCCTTGGAGCAAGCTACCTACATCCCAATTTTAGTTTATCTAAATTTTCGTCCCATGACTCCTGCCCATAATGATGTGCCATCTTACCAGCTTTTATAGACATGTGATTCAGATTAGGGAATGTACATGTAGCTCCTCATTCCATTGGTATCCAATACACCCCCACTTTTGTTGTTGCATCCTTAGCTATTGCGTGAGCCTCTTTATTTATTTCTCATTCCATGTGCATGAATTTTATTTTTTCAAATTGCTTTATTTCCCCAAAAATTATTTGGTATAGCGAGTGGAGATTTCTCTTCTTCGGGATTTTCCTCCTTCTGATAGTATGAATATTGGTCAACGAATCACCTAATACAATGGGGTGTCTAATGTTGTTCTTAATTTCCAATCAAAGACCCATACAAAGGGCATAGGCCTCACCCTAGTTGCTAGTTACCTTATCCAAACCACATGGATATGTGATCTGAACAATTCCTCCAGGGCCATGTAGAACCCCTCCCGCACCATCCTCCCCTGGATTTCCCTTCGATGCACCATCAAAATTAACTAGGATCTGTGGTAACTAGGCCCCGCATTGATTGCAATCTGATTCTAAGAGTCTTAATTTCCAGTTTGGACGAGACTTTTGTCTAAGGGAGGTGTATATTGGCATATATGTCACGTGTCTTATCATTTGTGTGTACTAGTATTTTTCCAACTTTTCCAAGTTTGTGTCCCTAAGAGCCTTGTTTTTTCTACTCTCATGAACTTCTCATAACATGATTTTTTCCTTTAAGGATATGTCTCGAGGGGTGGTTATTTTATCTTCAAATTTTCCCCAATTCTCGGCTAGCCAAACATGCCAACACACAAAATTTGGGAGAGCGCTCCATATT
This sequence comes from Picea sitchensis, assembly GCA_010110895.2. Classification (NCBI taxonomy): domain Eukaryota; kingdom Viridiplantae; phylum Streptophyta; class Pinopsida; order Pinales; family Pinaceae; genus Picea; species Picea sitchensis. The sequence continues at coordinate 12,114 of SNQJ01S0109402.1, forward strand.
TTCTTGAATTGCACTTTGTCTTTCAGGGATCTGGAGTAAGGGAAGGTCCATTTATCAAAACAATGTTTCACTTTACTGGGCCATCTTGTGAAAGAAACAATTTACTGATAAATTAATCTTGAATTGTTAGAAAATTATTTTAGCCACTTAACTTTGTTAAATGGTATAATTAATGGCATTAACTAACAACTACCCAATAACTTGATAGTGAATTATTAACATTTTTAATTAACAATTTTTAAGTAACTTAAGGACTAATCATTACTTTACAAATTTAACTATACTAATGAATAAGTTATGCATTTCTATGATTACAACTACCATCTCTCAACATACTATTGAGTCCATATAGAACATACTCTTCTCCCTCCTTTTAATAAAACTTTATCCAAAATTTATATCTAATATTATTAAGAAAAATATATAAATTAGAAGGATTAACAAAAACAATAATTAATGACTTGATTAAATTAGTATCTTTTAAAAAAAATTGAATGATTAAACAAAATAAAAGTTATTATGGAAAAAAGGACCAAAACATTATGTTTTATACATAAAGTGATTAGATGGTTTATCTTCTCCATGATACCAACAACTATATTTATCTATGAATTCACACCTAATTGGTCCATGGTATCTATTTAAAGAATATAGAGGGTCATTTAATTGTGAAATTTTTTTACCACTTTGGTTGGGGCTATGTAATATTTATGTTTTGATAGTTTGTAGTACAACCGTTTAACAAACTTTAACAAAACAAATTGAATTTTTCCACTTTTTAACTTAAAAAACTATATTTAAACATTTAAAATTATTATTTATTAAATAATATTCTTAATATTTATATTTATATTTATCCATAATTTTAGAACTAACCCTTATTATTCCAAAATTATAATTTCTCAAATATAGGAATATTGATATTTATATTTATAATTTTCAGAAAAGAATCACGAATTTTCATTATTAAATTTCTCTTAGTAGAATGTGAAATTCAATTAGGGTTGAAGCATCTCAATGTGTGAGAACTATTTCGGTCATTTGAGGGTTTAAGAGATTGAGCGCATAGAAATGATTCTACGGGCTTAAAGTAGGTGTACTGTTAATATCACCAGTATGGAGGCTAGCAAGGGGTCTTGTGATTATTCACAGGACTCAGAGGAATTAGGCTCTGCTACTCATTACAAACTTAAAAACTTGGCAAGAAATGGAAGGAAACTCACAAGAACGACTCTGCACCCGTAACAAATGGTAACCAGACTAAGCAGCTACCAGTTTCTACTCATTCACAACAGAAATCCATTGCCCACAAGTTGAAAGCCTCAAAAAGATATCTGAAATATCTTTTCTCGAAGGCCTCCAACACGAGAGTGCCCAATCACCATCATTCTCATATCAATCTTATCATCTAAAGGGAGAGATATGAGGGCGACAATGTAGAAATGGCCACTAGAAGTAGACACATAGAAAAGTCAGATGTGACTCATCGTAAGTCCTTCTCTGAAAGCTTCTTCTTTATTAAGGGAGCAACACAATATTTGGATGTTTATCATAGTTTTTCAATTATTAGGAAACTTACTTCATAAAAAAAAAATTAGTTGTAATTGATAGAATTAACAAAGTAGGGAGAGACAAAATGAGTTTAAGACTACATATTAGAGAAATCAGTTAAATTTATATAATAACATTATCACACTATTTGGGCATTTATCATAGTTTTTCAATTATTAGGAAACTCACTTCATAAAAAAAAATATTAGTTGTAATTTATAGAATTTTGACTTAGCATTTAGGAAGTTAGTAGTATCATCCTAAAGCTAGTAGATTAGTGGAATATTTAAAGCAAACTTTAGTCAACTGCATCACTGATCACGTTTGACCTCTTGGCATGATGATGATAAGAACCATAGACATTTTGATAAAACACATAAGTAGTTATTGTGAGGTGACGTTATTATTGGAAAATGAAGCTAAAACTTATTAGTGTTCCATGCATATCATATTTGTATAATTATTGAGGAGAAAGAAAGGATCCACTCACCATTACAAATATATTTGAGCAAGTACTTGCATCAAGAGGATCTTTTAGATACTTGAATATGATGACAAAGAAGTTCTATGGTGCTAAACATTAGTAGAATGTTAAAGTTCATCCACTATTTTTGACTAGTACTTTACATGTGATTAATCACCTAAAGTGTAATCATTGGGATGTTTTGACTAGGTACTAATGACTACCCTATTTGCTTATACATGGAAAGTGTTATCAAATAATTCTACCAAACCACCTCAATGATCATATAGAATAATAGTAGGTTCCTAGGAGATGAAATGAGTTTATTGTTGATTGATTTGGTGTTACTGCTAAGATATTGTAGATATTGTAGTAAATTATACAAAATAATCCATAGAGTGTTCTAAAAGATGTCATATTACTATTTTTAAGTGAATAAGTTTTCCTATGAACATGTACTAAATCATGGTATTAAGTGTTATATCCTAAATGCACAAATGCATACAATATAATACATTTTGACTAACATATATCATTCACTTTAATTATGTATGACTATGTTATATATAGGCCATCCACTTCATATATGTATCAACATTAGGATTGATTTCCATAATATCCTTGATGCCCACATATTTGATTATGTTGTAGTGCGTTTTATCAATCTAATCTTGAAGGTCACATAAATATGAATTATGGTAGAACTTACACTCAAGACAATATTAGTAGAACCAAGAAATTAAATGAAGTGTGGTGAGATAAACCAAGACCAAGACCAAATTTGTGCCTCATTCATGAGGGTGTACCCAAAACTTTAGTTCAAAGATAAGTGCATGGAAAAATAGAAATAAATCAGTAGGGGTGCATTAAAGGTCAAAGGCAATGTTAATTTCATGAAAATAGATAGGGAAGTGTCAAGGGAGTCATGTAATGTGAAACAAGTAATAAAATCATATTAGAAATAAGTAATTTCATTTTTTTTGAGAACTTGGTTGGTGGTGTTGAAAAATATCAGTGTTTGTATTGATGGCTCTTGATGTGAATATGCTTCTTTGTATAACCGAATCAAGAAAAAGTGTCATGTTTTCAGACTAATGTAATAAAACAAATTTAGTCATCTCTAAATGCATGGAAAACATAACAAAAATAACAAGCAAATGATTTACCTTGAAACACAACATGAGATCGAATAGGTCATTTTATCCCACTTATAGACTTAACTATGGCCATTCGAGTAGACCATATGGATCATCTATATTACTAAAGGTCTCCATAAATTTCTTGTGGTCAAAATGAGGTAGGAAGTATGTTACCTTTGACAATCTCTTTTTAGACCTTATTTGTAGTTGGATATTTGTAACAATCACTAAGTTCATAAAGTGATATATAGATGCACCTATTTTGTAATACTTGAATATAACCACCAAGATTTCTTGAGTTTTGATTTAGTGTAATGTGTTTTCTCTCCTTCAAGTGATCATCAAATATTTAAAATCAATTTTGTACATAATGTACATCATGGTATTTAGCTGCTTATGTAGGAGTAAACTACTTAAATATTATTATTTTTTCTTCACTTTAATTTGGCCCATGTCTATATGTAATATGAACAATTATGCTAACCTAGTACAAATAATAATATTGGTTGTAGATCTCATTTTTTGGTTGGACGATATAGTTTTCATAAAAATTGACAATTAAGAGTATAGTATTGAGGGGAAACGTATCCCTACATATTCTAAATTTCTCATCTTTCCATAATGCCACATGGACATTCTAAACATACTATTGGGTTTTCACAAAAAAATAATTGATGAAATCACATACTCATACCCAGTGACAAACAATTGAGGGAATACATATAATGTTATATTTTAAAACTATATGTCAAATTTTTCAGTGCAATTTGAAAGAATATGTTCCCTTTAAGTACACAACACTTACCTGGGATGTCACAAATGTTATATTTTTTATTTCTTTCCCATCATCTAGTTCATAAGTAACATATTTGAACTCTACATGTCAACCATCATGATCCCAAATTTTCACTCCTCAAATTCATGAATACAATGGTTCAATAATACCACTTCACCACACGTAGGGGCATTTCCTATCTACACAATATCATATTATTTTCATGCATTGGGCCTTGCACATGTGGTTCTTTGAATAAAGCGTCTTTGTGAAATTGGTGGTACTATGGAAAATAATTCATGCACATGGCTAATATAAAAAAAATGAAGAATGACTATATTTGTGTCATAATAAAAACCAGATTCTATGTGGTATTTGCAACAACAATTTTTATGGTCTTTGACTATTCTAACATACCAAGGTTTTCATTTCACTAAATATATTTTCCCCAAGATCAAGTCATACTCAATCTTGAATCTCTTATGATGTTTTGTTTATGTTGTGTCAATAAAGAGTTAGTGTGAGGTTCATAATCCCTAAACTTGTTCAAAAAATTAGGGTATTTCCATAAAGGATGAACACCTTAAGAAACCAGACACAAAAACAAATAAAATATTAGCACTCTATTTCTTTTACATTGTTGAAAACCTCAACGAAGGAAAGAGTACATGGCCCCAACCAACTTGGCCATTTGAGGAAATATATTAATGAAAAATAAAATTTGTAGATAACAATTTATCATAGTTTATATTCAACAAATGAACCTCGATGCTCTTTAAATAGAGACCATGGACCAATCATGTGATAGGTGATGGATCAATTTAGAAATTAGTATATAGGATAATATGAACCATTGGATCACTTTATGTTTAGAGAATATTGTGACCATCATATTACATAACTACAAATTCATACTAATGCTTACTAAAGCAACACACGTTTACATAGAGATAAATTAGACCAAATTGATATTAACTAAATCTTAAGTGTCTAAATATCCCAACATCCCCCTTAATAACAAATTGACATAAGATTGAAGGATTTACAAAGGTGACACAATAGGATAATGAAGGATGCATTAGATCATATTTCCCCTTAATAACAACATTTTGANATTAACTAAATCTTAAGTGTCTAAATATCCCAACATCCCCCTTAATAACAAATTGACATAAGATTGAAGGATTTACAAAGGTGACACAATAGGATAATGAAGGATGCATTAGATCATATTTCCCCTTAATAACAACATTTTGAACACCTATTGTAGATGAAGTGTAATATACCTCAAAAACTATCTAAAAAAAATAAATTTGTTTGTATAAATATCCTTGCATAGTTCGAGATTCATGAAAGTAAGATTTCTATTATAAATTATGAGTCTAAAAGTTTGCAAGAGTCCTTATTGTCGTCGACTGTCATTACCATTGAACTTAAAGTTTTATGATACACGATAAGTGTTTACTCCGCATTTCAAAGTTTATTTCAATTCTTGTAATTATAATTACTTTCCTATCTGTTTGTACCTATAACCATTACCATAGTCTTAACAACACAAATGACTTTGGGACTTTATGGCCAAATCCTTACACGTTAGACCCTACAAATAACCCATTACCATATGTTTACAATACAAACGACTTTGGGGGTTGATGGCCTAGGCCTCATGCGTTAGTCCATCCACATAATCACACGATGAAAATGACCAAACAAACTTAGGTAAAAGTAGAGTATTAGTATATACTCCTCTGTGAAAAGTTTAAATATAAATAGAACCCTATAGTTTTTTTTTTTAAATATCCAGATAGAACATAGTGGTTAGGTAAGGCCTTCCGTTTAAACTCAGAGTATAGATATTTCATAATCCTTCAATCATATTCAAATTCACCTGCACTGTTGGATTAAAAGTACTGGGTCTCGCGCTTATTCCATATGCCCACTAGATGTGACCATGGGCCTAATCAATATGTCTTTCACATTTTGTCATTTCGGCATTTCGACAAGTCACAATCCCCAAAATGGAGCCAGATCAATGGTTCACAAAACTTCATGATTTGATCCCTTCATTTCTTAATCAAATGGCTAATGGGATTTCGTCATTTTTCCCTTCGAGTCATCATGACTCCAACATTACAAAATTCATGATCATAAAATCTCTGAAATGATCAGATGGTTCACTTAACCCATTGAGATGGACAGTTGACGGGATTTTGGAGTTTTTCCTTCTGGGTTTTCGAGACTCACAATAGTCCCTTTCACCATTTCAGAGTTCGAGACTTCATGATGGTGGAGTTTCTAATTACTAAGTAAAACCTTGAAATAGAAAGTTCTGATGTGACGTAAACCTGCTGATGTCACACGTGGATTGAAACGTGTTGAATAGCTGCCACATGTCACTCTTATTCGTGACTTACATGTGCCTGAAATGTTGAATCATCTTGACACTTATCATTGCTTGATTGTTCCACATGTCCTTAGCTGACATGGTTGGTTTATGTGTCTGTTTCAGGATTTCGAGGTTCACTACTTGAAAGGTTAAAGTTCCTTTGATCTTTGATTTCCTGTTCTGTGAAACTCCAAAATGGAGTCTTTGACATGCTCTTATCTTTCACATTTCGCGATTTCATCACTCTTGTCATGAGTGTCCTTGACACCTCTAACTCCCAGTATCCAAAAATCAGAAATGGTTATTAAGTCGTGGTTTCACATTTTGTGATTTTATCATTCTTGTCGTGAGTGTCCGTGACACCTCCAACTCCCGGTATCCGAAAATCCGAAATGGTGATTAAGTCGTGGTTTCACATTTCACAATTTTATCATTCTTGTCATGAGTGTCCTTGACACCTCCAACTCCTAGTATCTGAAACTCTGAAATGGCGATTAAGTCATGGTTTCACATTTCGCAATTTTATCATTCTTGTCGTGAGTGTCCCTGACACCTCCAACTCCCGGTATTTGAAACTCCAAAATGGTGATTAAGTCATGGTTTTGCATTTCGCAATTTTATCATTCCTGTCATGAGTTTCCTTGACACCTCCAAATCCCAGTATCCAAAACTCCAAAATGGAAATTAAGTTGTGGTTTCGGTACCATTGATTAAGGGTAACCCGTTTTGCGATGGCAAGGTCTCGGGAATATTTTTTGAATGTACCTCAAGGTCGTATTTCCATTTTTGGAATAGCACCAGTACTTGCACATATTTGTAATACATGTTTTGATTTATTTTAAATTGGTTCAACATATGTAATAAACTTTATTTAATGACTCGTGATTCTAGTCGAAAGTACTTGGAAGGATAGGTTGAACCATAGCGAGAAATCGAGCACCGAATTTACTATTTAGATATGAAAAATATTGAAGTTTGAATTATTCGGCTATAATTATTCCGGTACTAAAATGTTCCCAAAATTCAAGTAATATAGTTACTGGTACTCTTCTATTTCGTTATGTCCGATTTAAATAGAAAGATATGAGTCAAGGTTGTCATTTTTTTAATTTGTTTTTCTATAAATTTCAGCTCGTATCATATATAAAACAAATACAAAAGAATACAATAGGGGTTTCCAACATCTCTAGTTCTGAATGAGATTATTGGCCTCCTAAAACCAACATATCATTTGTGTTTGTAGTTATATGTGATAGAATTATATTTTGGGGAAAAATTTGGTATTTCCTATTGGATTAATTCCATACTATGAGGTAGATACTCGCCCGATAAGATTTCTGATTCTGAATTTTTTCTTCACAACAATACAAATATTCCATTTATCTAGATTTAGTTCCCAATCCATCGTTAATTCTATACCAGGAACTTCTATGTACTTGTAATTTACCCTACAACTACCTCTATAAAGGAAAGATCAAGATTACTGAAAAAGGATTGCTTCCAGAATTTAGCCATGCAATGACTTTTCGATTGTTGTAATAAATAAAAGACAATTTCTAACAATTATTCAGAATTTAGTCTAGTCGAAAGGAGTCACTCGAAGGTTAACTTACATGTTATTCTGTTAACATTTAGACCCCATACACATGAACATGTTCCTTTCTGGATATTATATCAAAATCGATATTAATAGATATACGTCATTAGGGATCTAATCATTTACCAGTGAATTGGAAAATACTTCAACTCAGAATTAGCAAATGCATTACAACAAACATATATATAATCATTTAAATAGAGAAACAAAAGAATTAACATATCTAAACCATCTTGCGAGAATACAAAGGGAGCATCCACATTCCTCCCAACCGTAGAACAGGGAAGCCAAAACACTTGCCTGATTCACCCCCTAGCCTGACCATGAATCCATGAGGGAAAAATTAGAATCTCCTCCTCAAAATTTGTCTTTCCATTTCAGCAGACTCCTCTTGCCTTACATTCAATCAGTAGTGTTCATAACAACAAGAGAACTCGTAATGATCAGGGGATCAAATTTTGCTCAAATTTCAAAGTGCTCAGAATGCAATGAAAACAGTGCCATTGCGTTCGTCTCGTCTTCCTGATTCCAGTGGTATATTTACTTTGTCAAATGGACACCGTATGGAGAATATATCGCGATCTATTCTCCAAGCCAAACAGGCAAAAATTTTAGATGCTGACTGTACCAGTTCGTATAGTCCGTACAGTCTGACGTGGCAGGACCGTACAGACCGTACAGCCATACAGTGGTGATGTGGCAGGTTTTTGTTGGTTGATGATTGTTGAATCCAGGAGTGACACGTGTCCTGTAGCTGGCAAATGGTATGAGGACACGTAGCCCAATCGGAGGGCGCCACGTGTCACTCACTATTTGGTTCATATTGTTATGTAAAATATATGGTGGAGTTCGTGGGGTTCGATCCCCGGACCTCCCACACCTCCGAGCACCATCACACGACCGCCCGACCATTACGCCACAAGTTGGTTCTTATTAACTATATGTTTTTGAATATATTTGAATTTTCAAGTTTGTAATGTGGGCGGGGGGTCGGGCTGGGGCTTAGCCACGGCCTGTGGTCGTTTGTAATGTTATATGAACATGTTGTATAGTCCGATGAGTGGCGCGGGTATATAACACATGAACCATAGTTTGTATATAATATTGTATTAAAATATGTCGCGTGGGGTTTAGAACCATAACCCACGGTTTATACAATGGTATAATGCACACGGGGTTTTTAAAACCAAGAACCGTGGTTCTATTATATACACCATGTGACCCCGACCTGGAGCGCGGTTATTTGTAAATCGACTTAACCACCTTTTAGCCATGCGCACGATTCTATGCGCCCAGTGCTGGGTTTTTGCGCTTAAATGAGCGTGTGAGCCAGGTTCAAGAGAGAAGGGTGCGAATTGTAGATCCAGAGACAACAAGCTTGAAGAGGGAGACTTCCAGGAGGCATAAATTTTTCATTTTTCGATCGATTGAGGTGCCGAAAGAGCCCAGAAAGGGGTTTTGGGACGCTGGGAAGCCATTGGAGCAGTCGGTTTGTCAGTTTGAGCATTGTAAGACATGTTGTTTGAGCATTTTTTGAGCAATTAATAATAATGATCCATTGGAAGCTGGACCAGGAGATGTAGCCCATAAGAGGGGTGAACTACTTTATCAATTGTTGTGTGCATGTGTTTATGTTCATTGATTATGATGCTGTCTATGTATAATTTGCATAAGTAATCCTTTAATTTATGTGTTGCAAACTGATCCTTTTGCTTTAAACACATAACATTCACTTGCAATAAGTTTTCAAGTTTTTCAAGTCTTCTTCATTTTTAGATCAAGTTGGTATCA
>SNQJ01S0109402.1:21825-51050 GCA_010110895.2 Picea sitchensis
CAAATAGACTAAGATAGTCTTTTGGAGGTCCAAAAGCTTCCCAATGGGGAGGTGTGATTAGGGGATCAAATTTTGCTCAAATTTCAAAGTGTTTGGAATGCGATGAAAACAGTTCCATTGCGTCCGTCTCGTCTTCCTGATTCCGGCGGTATATTTACTTTGTCAAATGGACGTCGTATGGAGAAGATATCACGATCTGTTCGCCAAGCCAAACAGGCAAAAATTTTAGATGCTGACTGTACCAGTCCGTATAGTCCATACAGTCTGACGTGGAAGGACCGTACAGACCGTACGACTGTACAATGGTGACGTGGCAGGTTTTTTTTGGTTGATGATCATCGAATCCAAGAGTGACACATGTCCTGTAGCTGGAAAATGGTATGAGGACACGTGGCCCAATCGGAGAGCACCACGTGTCACTCATTATTTGGTTCATATTGTTATGTAAAATATATGGTGGAGTCTGTGGGGTTCGACCCCCGGACCTCCCACACCTCCGAGCACCTTCGCACGACCGCCCGTCCATTAGGCCACAAGTTGGTTCTTATTAACTATATGTTTTTGAATATATTTGAATTTGCAAGTTTGTAATGTGGGCGGGGGGTCGGGCCAGGGCTTAGCCTCGGCCCGTGGTCGTTTGTAATGTTATATGACCATGTTGTATAGTTCGATGAGTGGTGTGGGTATATAACACATGAACCATAGTTTTTATATAATATTGTATTAAAATATGTCGCGCGGGGTTTAGAACCATAACCCACGGTTTATACAATGGTATAATGCGCACGGGGTTTTTAAAACCAAGAACTGTGGTTCTATTATATACACCATGTGACCCCGACCTGGAGCGCGGTTATTTGTAAACCGACTTAACCACCTTTTAGCCATGCACATAGTTCTATGCGCCATACGCCTAGGTGTCGAGGCGGTTAGGGGCTGACACGCCCTTAACCGTTCTACGGTTTGCACCGTTGGCGCGGTTGCGCTCGGTACTGGGTTTTTGCACTTAAATGAGCGTGTGAACCAGGTTCAAGAGAGAAGGGTGTGAATTGTAGATCCAGAGACAACAAGCTTGAAGAGGGAGACTTCTAGGAGGTATAACGTCTTCATTTTTCGACCGATTGAGGTGCCGAAAGAGCCCAGACAGGGGTTTTGGGATGCTGGGAAGCCATTGGAGCAGTCAGTTTGTCAGTTTGAGCATTGTAAGACATGTTTTTTGAGCATTTTTTGAGAAATTAATAATAATGATCCATTGGAAGCTGGACCAGGAGATGTATCCCATAAGAGGGGTGAACTCCTTTATCAATTGTTGTGTGCATGTGTTTATGTTCATTGATCATGTTGATGTCTATGTATAATTTACATAAGTAATCCTTTAATTTATGTGTTGCAAACTGATCCTTTTTCTTTAAACACATAACATTCACTTGCAATAAGTTTTCAAGTTTTTCAAGTCTTCTTCATTTTTAGATCACGTAATCTTTTCCCCAACATACTTGGCAGCGTCCTGCCTCCTCCCATATGCTATTTAACATTTGCCCAGGTCTTTTCCCTCCCTTGGGAATTTTAGCAACTTTCTAAATCCCTGATTTTTAGGGGCTTCCAATGGCCAAATCACTAATTTGCCACTTCTAATAATCAACCCAGAGGTAGTTCCAACATGTTCCCCACTCATGGAGTCATGGTCATCTTAATTTAACATGGTTGTTCCATTTGTCCTCCTGCAATCAATATAAAATATTATGTTTCCATACAAGTTTCATAGTCAAATAGTTAGTTGGGTCAAATCAGGTCTCTGCCCAATAGTCAAAAGAATTAATTACAATTACCAAATTCGAAATTCGAAATTTCCTTATATGGAAAAAGAATTCCAAATTCAAATTTACTAAAAACAGAATAAATTTCCAGCAATTTTAAATTTCAAAAGTATTTTATTTTTGGGGATGTCACATCCTTTCCCCCTTCAGTAAAACACTGTCCTCAGTGTTTGTTTCTTTCCTGGAATAGGATTGGATGATATTTCCACAAATCTCCTTCCAACTCCCAAGTGGCCTCCTCAGGACTAAAGTGCTTCAATTGCACCTTTACCTGAGCGATGGCTCTATTCCAAAGTGATATTTCTCTCTGGTCTAGAATGTGCAGGTGTTCCACCTGGAACTCGCCTTCAGGTTCCACCTGCACCAAGTTCCAATCAATCCTATGAGTAGGGTCATGAATATGCTTTTTTAGCAACGAAACATGAAATACATTATGAATTCATAGATTAGTTGGAAGTGCAAATTGATATGCTATGGGTCCAATTCAAGCTAGTATCTCGAAGGGCCCACAAAACCTGGGTCTTATCTTGGCACAATTCCGTAACTTCAACGAGCTCTTTCGATCTTTGACCTTCAAATAAACATGGTCTCCTACTTGAAATTCCAAGTGTCTTCTTTTCTGATCTGCATAGCTCTTTTGTCTATCCTGTGCTTCTTTCAAGCTCTGTTGTACCTTTCTTACCATGTTCTCCATTTCTTGGAGCATCTCTGGTCCAATCATGAGTCTATCAGCCAGGTTATCCCAGCTAATTGGAGTCATACACTTTCTTCCATACAGTATTTTGAAAGGGCTCAACTAAGCTGAAATTTGGTACCCATTGTTATATGTAAATTCTACCAAGTGTAGGTAGTCTTCCCACTTGCTTGGTTTTGTTCTTATGTACATGTGAAGCATATCCTCTATGATTTGGTTTGTCCTTTTCGTCTGTCCATCCATTTGTGGATGATAGATTGTATTGAAATTCAAGTTATTTTTTAGCCCTCCAAACAATTCCTTCCAAAAAGAAGATGTAAATTTTACGCCTCTATCTGAAATCACCATTTTAGGAATACGATGCAATCTAAAAATTTATTTCATGAATATTTCAACAATGTTTATAGCTTTAAAAGTAGACTTTACAAGAATAAAGTGTGCAGAATTACTGAGTTTATTGATTACAACCATGATAAAATCATTATGTTTTCGAGTTTTAGGAAAACCTGTTATAAAGTTCAGTGATATAGTCTCCCATTTCCATTCTGGTACTGGTAATGGATGTAATAGGTCGGATGGCTGCTAGTGCTCGGCCTTAACCTACTGACAATCTTGGCACCTGGCCAAGTATTCTTCTGTTTCGCCCTTCATAGTAGGCCAGAAAAATAGTTTTCTAAGTGTTGTTATTGTTTTCTGGTTACCTGGATGGCCAGAATACTGTTTCTTATGCACTTCGTCCAAAATTGTTGATTTCAATTCTGCTGAATCTGGTATGTAAACTCTGTTTTTAAGTCATAATAGTCCTTTCTTGTCGATGCTTAGATTTGGTTTGTCAGAGTTGACGGTACTATTATGTAATTCTGGCATGATCTTAGTGTAATTTCTGTCGTTAATACCTGCCATCCTTATTCTTTGTTCCAGATCACTTTCTGCCCTACTGATGTTTATCTCAAATAACCCATGGACTCTTCTGCTGAAAGCGTCTGCTACTTTATTTTCCTTACCCTTGATATGTCTGACCTTGAAGTTGAATTTTCTCAAGAAGGGTATCCACCTTGCTTGTCTTGCATTAAGATCTAGTTGGTTAAACAAATATTTCACCCCACTATTATCTGTCAATAGTAAGAATTTTCTACCCATTATATACTGTCGCCACATTTTCAAGGGATGTATTACTGCTGTCAATTCTAAGTCATGAGTGACATAATTTCACTCGTGTTATTTTAATTTTCAGGACTCGTAACAAATCATGTGCCCTTCCTGAGTTAGGACACCACCTAGTCCCTCTTTACCTGCATCAACACAAACTATGAAGTCTTTATCTGGGTCTGCTACCTTCAAAATGGGTGCTAATGTCAATAATTCTTTCATCTTGTTAAAGTTGTCTTGACACTTTTGTGACCAGTTAAACTTGGTTCCTTTCTTTTGTAGTGACATGATAGGATAGGCTATCTTGGAAAGCCCTTCTATAAATCTGCGATATTATCCGATGATTCCCATGAATGACTAGATATCTGCCACATCCTTAGGTACTGGCCATTCCATAATGGCTTTTATCTTTTCCGAGCCTACGACAATACCTTCTGAGGAAATGACATGTCCTAAATATTGTATTTATTTTTGAAAAAAGTCACATTTGTCAAATTTTGCATGTAGTTTGTGTTTCCTTATTGTTTTCAGAACTATTCTTAAGTGTTCATCATGTTCCCCCTCCATTTTAGAATAGACCAGAATATCGTCGATAAATACTACTATGAACTTGTTTAAGTACTGACTGAAAATGTTGTTCATCAAGCACATAAATGTGGATGGTGCATTAGTGAGTCCGAAAGGTATGACTACAAACTCGTAGTGTCCATATATTGTTCAAAAAGATGTTTTGTTTATGTCCTCTTCCTTTATCCTAACTTGATGATAACCAGATCGTAAATCCAATTTTGAAAAGATCTTGGCCCCACCAACTTGATCGAACAGATAATTTATCCTTGTTAAGGGGTATTTGTTCTTAATGGTCATTTTTTTTAGGTGTCTATAATTGATACATAGTCTTATAGTACCGTATTTCTTTTTCACAAAGAGGACTAGTGCCCCCCATGGTGAAACACTCGGTCTGATATACTCTTTGTCCAACAATTCCTGTAATTGGATTTTTAATTATGTCAGTTCTGGTAGACTCATTTGGTAAGGTTCTTTTGAGATAGGGACTGAACCGGATAGTAGGTATATGGAAAAGTCTATTTCCCTTCTAGGAGGTAATTCTGGTATCTCATCCATAAACATGTCTCTGAATTCACGTAGGACAACAAAGTCTTCTAACTTTGGCTTATCTTTTTTTTCTAATAGATTCATCACTTGGATGGCATAAACTTGACATCCCTTTATAATAGATTTCTTGAGATACATCGTTGAAACTTGTCTGACTAATACAGGTTTTGGTATGCCTTGGGATGTTCTAATAGTGCCAAAATCATCTTTATAGCTAAGTATCTTTGTATAACAGTCTAGTACTGCTTTGTGTTGTTCCAACCAATCCATCCCGATAATCATATCATAAGATCCTAGTGGTAAGATGTTCAGATTGATCCTTATCTTTTGACCACCTAAGTTGAACTCAAAATCAGAAATAAAGTCAACTACTTTCCTTTTAGTACTTGTTGCTAGTTGTACCAGCCATGATTTTGCATGCTTTAGTTTCTTAAGTTTATTCGACTCTACTATATTAGGAGTAATATAACTTAACGTAGCTCCAGGGTAAATTAAAACATAAATTCAAGTGTCATTGATTTTACCTTCGATTTCTACCACCGAGGACTGGTGGTCATCTTGTCGACCATCTATGGTTGCATTTATCCGATGTAGGATTTTGCCCACGTCTCCCACTATCGAGGCTTCCTGCAGATTATGAACAACAGTTATGTTTGATGAAGTTAAATGTGGACAGTTCCTCCTTAGATGAGGCTCTACACACTCCCAACACTTTAATGGCTCGCAGAAGTTGTCCCCAAACTTCTTCGTTCCCAGGTTTACCAGTTTATCACTACCTTGCGTATTCGGATGATTGGACTGGAAATCATTCCTTGGGAAACTTTTTGCTGCATTTTGATAAAGAGATGGCTGGTATCCCTTCTTCCATTGGTTCATTCGATCTTTCTTTGTATCCTTCCAGGTCTTGGGAAACTCTAACCACTATTTATACTGGTCATAGCACATCTGTGCTTTCCTGAATACCTCACTCAAGGATTTGGGGTTGTCAAACTCAATTCTGTCTTGGTAGGCCTGTGGTAAACAACTTAAGAATCACTGGATTTTTACCTTATCCTCCTGGATGTATGGTATGAACCTTAGTAGTTCCAAAAATTTATTTATAAAGTCCTCCATCGTCATCTGTTCGAGTCATAACTTGTAAAATTCTTTCATCTTCCTTTCATAATAGCTTTCAGAAAGGTATTGATTCTTGAAATACTTATTAAAGTTGAACCATTCCAACTGTTTCTCCTTTAGGCCCTTGGCCAATTTCAGGTCCTTCCAGCAAATGTTGGCCTTCCCCTTCAGATTGTAGATCACCATTCTGACCTTCATGTTGCTGGAATAGTTGTAGATCTGGAAGTATTTTTTGATGTCCAACAACCATGCCTCAACTTCTTCTCTTGTCCTAGATTCTCGATCAAAGGTAGTTTCTTTAATCCTTTTAAATTCTCCTTCAAGGTGGTCTACTTGTTTTCTTTTTTTGTTTGCTATATTTTTGTCTTCAGTTGAAGGTGTCCCTTCAGATGAACTGTCTCCTTTTTTTGTTTCCGGTCCAAAATTCTTGGAGGCCCTTTTGCTGACTTCTTCTTCATGGTTATCGTCTTTTGAGATTTTATTGGTTACTATACTACGCAACATGACTTCATTTAACTCTTGTTGTTCCTACTGTGCTTTCTTCAATTTTCCATTGTCGGCCTTGAAAACCTGTAGTTCAACAATAAGACTCCTCATTGTTTCCAACACCTCTGTGGGTGAGATTCCATCACTTTTCTGTCTTGGATCTCCAGGAGGTCCTTGCTGCGGATTTCCTTCCATCCTGATTTCTTCACCCTCCTGAGCTGCCATAATTTACAAAAATAGAAATGGATTTTTCTTTGTAACCATAAGATTTATTAGTTTTACATAAATCAGAATAAATACTAAGCAAATAATGTGGCCCTGTTCAGGCCCAGTGTTGTAGCGCTAGCTCTGATACCATATGTAATATACCTCAAAAATTGTTTGAAAAATAAAAAAATTGTTTGTATAAATATCCTTGAATAGTTCAAGATTCAAGCAAGTAAGCTTTCTATTATAAAGATTGAGTCTGGAAGTTTGCAAGAGTCCTTTCTGTCAGGTACTGTCATTACCATTCAACTTAAATTTTTCTCATCGACGATAAGTGTTTACTCCTCATTTCAAAGTTTATGTCAATTCCTGTAATCATAATTACTTTCCTATCTGTTTGTACCTATAACCATTACCACAGTGTTAACAACACAAACGAGTTTGGGACTTTATGGCCAAATCATTATGCGTTAGACCCTACAAATAACCCATTACCATATGTTTACAATACAAACAACTTTGGGGGTTGATGGCCTAGGCCTCATGTGTTAGTCCATACACATAATCACATGATGAAAATGACCAAACAGAATTAGGTAAAAGTAGAGTATTAATCTATACTCCTCTACGAAAAGTTTAAATATAAACAGACCCCTATAGTTTTTTTTTTAAATATCTGGATACAGGATAGTGGTTAGGTAAGGCCTTCTGGTTAAACTAAGAGTATGAATATTTCATAATCCTCTGATCATATTCAATTTCACCTGCACCGTTGGATTACAAGTACTTGGTCTCGCGCTTATTCCATATGCCCACTGGATGTGACCACGGGCCTAATCAAAATGCCTTTCACATTTCGGCATTTTGGCATTTCGGCAAGTCGCAATCCATGAAATGGAGCTAGATCAATGGTTCACAAAACTTCATAATCTGATCCCTTATTTTCTTAATCGACCGACTGATGGGATTTCTGCGTTTTTCCCTTTGAGTCATCGTGACTCCAACATTATAAAATTCTTGATCATAAAATCTTTGAAGTGATCAAACGGTTCACATAACCCACTAAGATGGATAGTTGACAGGATTTCATAGTTTTTCCTTTCGGGTTTTCGAGACTCACAATAGTCCCTTTCGGCATTTCGGAGTTCGAGACTTCATGATGGTGGAGTTTCTGCTTGCTATGTAAAACCACGAAATAGAAAGTTTCGATGTGACGTAAACCTATTGACATCACACATGGATTGACACGTGTCGAATAGCTGTCATGTGTCACTCTGATTCGTGACTTACATGTGCCTGAAATGTTGAATCAGCTTGACACTTGTCATTGTCTG
The DNA here is from genome assembly GCA_010110895.2 of Picea sitchensis. Lineage (NCBI taxonomy): Eukaryota > Viridiplantae > Streptophyta > Pinopsida > Pinales > Pinaceae > Picea > Picea sitchensis. The sequence continues at coordinate 29,745 of SNQJ01S0109402.1, forward strand.
ATTATGCCATGTGTCCTTAGATGACGTGGTTGGTTGATGTGTCTATTTCAAGATTTTGAGGTTCTCTACTTCAAAGGTTAAAGTTCCTTTGATCTTTGACTTCCCGGTCTGTGAAACTCTGAAATGGAGTCCTTGACATGCTCTGATCTTTCGCATTTCATCATTATTGTCGTGAGTGTCCTTGACACCTCCAACTCCCGGTATCCAAAACTCTGAAATGGTGATTAAGTCGTGGTTTCACATTTCACAATTTATCATTCTTGTATTGAGTGTCCTTCACACCTCCAACTCCCGGTATCCGAAACTCCGAAATGGGGATTAAATCGTGGCTTCGCATTTTGCGATTTTATCATTCTTGTCATGAGTGTGCTTGACACCTCCAACTCTCGGTATTCGAAACTCTGAAAAGGCAATTAAGTCGTGGTTTCACATTTCACAATTTTATCATTCTTGTATTGACTGTCCTTGACACCTCCAACTCCCAGTATCCAAAACTCCAAAATGGTGATTAAGTTGGGGTTTCGAATTTTTCGATTTTATCATTCTTGTCATGAGTGTCCTTGAAACCTCCAACTCCTGGTATCCGAAACTCTAAAATGGTGATTAAGTCATGGTTTCTATACCATTGATTAAGGGTAACCCGTTTCGTGATGGCAAGGTCTCGGGAATATCTGTTGAATGTACACTGAGGTCGTATTTCCATTTTTGGAATAGCACCAGTACTTGCACATATTTTAATGTGTGTTTTGATTTCTTTTAAATTGGTTCAACATATCTAATAAAATTTATTTAATGACTCATGATTCTAGTCGAAAGTACTTGGAAGGATAGGTTGAACCATGGCGAGAAATTGAGCACCGAATTTACTGTTTAGATATGAAAAATATTGAAGTTTGAATTATTCGGCTATAATTATTCCGATACTAAAATGCTCCCAAAATTCAAGTAATATAGCTACTGGTACTCTTATGTTTCGTTATGTCCGATTTAAATAGAAATATATGAGTCAGGGTTGTGTTTTTTGTTTTTTTTTTGCTAGAAATTTCAGCTCATATCGTATATAAAACAAATACAAAATAATACAACAAGGGTTTCCAACATCTCTAGTTCTGAATGAGATTATTGGCCTCCTAAACCCAACATATCATTTGTGTTTGTATTTATATGTGATAGAATTATATTGTGGGGAAAAATTTGGTATTTCCTATTCGATTAATTCCATACTATGAGGTAGATACTCGCTCGAGTAGATTTCTGATTTTGAATTTTTTATTTACAACAATATAAATATTCCATTTATCTAGATTTAGTTCCCAATCCATCGTTAATTATATACCACGAACTTCGATGTACTTGTAATTTACCCTACAACTACCTCTGTAAAGAAGAGATCAAGATTACCGAAAAAGGATTGCTTCTAGAATTTAGCCATGCAATGACTTTTCGACTATCGTAATAAATAAAAGACAATTTCTAACAATTATTCTGAATTCAGTCTAGTCGAAAGGAGTCACTCAAAGGTTAACTTACAAGTTATTCTATTAACATTTAGACCCCATACACATGAACAGGTTCCTTTCCTGATATTATATCAAATTTGATATTAATAGATATACTTCATGAGGGATCTAATTGTTTACCAGTGAATTGGAAAATACTTCAACTCAGAATTAGAAAATGCATTACAACAGACATATATATAATCATTTAAATAGAGAAGGAAATGAATTAAAATATCTGAACCATCTTGTGAGAAGACAAAGGGAACAACCACGTTCCTCCCAACCGTAGAATAGGGTAGACAACACACCTGCCCGATTCACCCCCTAGCCTGACCATGAGTCCATGAGGGAAAACTTGGAATCTCTTCCTCAGAAGTTGTCTTTCCGTTTCAACAGACTCATCTTGCCTTAGACTCAGTTAGTAGTGTTCATAACAGCAAGAGAACTCATAATCGTTTCCCCGGCATACTTGGCAACGTCTTGCCTCCTCCCATATGCTATTTAACATTTTCCCAGGTCTTTTCCCTCCCTTGGGAATTTTCACAGCTTTCTAAATCCCTAATTTTTAGGGGCTGCCAATGGCCAAATCACTGATTGTCCACTTGAAATAATAAACCGAGAGGTAGTTCCAACATGTTCCCCACTCATGGAGTCATGGTTAGCTAAATTTAACATGGTTGTTCCATTTGTCCTCCTGCAATCAATAAAAAATATTATGTTTCCATACAAGTGTCATAGTCAAATAGTTAGTTGGGTCAAATCAGGTCTCTGACCAATAGTCAGAATAATTAATTACAATTACCAAATTCGAAATTCGGAATTGCCATAAATGGCAAAAAAATTCCAAATTCGAACTTACTAAAAACTGAATAAATTTTCAGCAATTTTAAATTTCAAAAATATTTTATTTTTGGGGATGTCACATGAAGGTTTCTAAAGTAGGATTTCTGAAAATGTGTGCAACTTGATCATGTCTAGCAGAAAATAACACTTCAAGAATGTGATATTGGATGAGATTCTAATGAGGTGCATGTGTAGATCAATGCATTTACAATATTGATTTTGAATTGGATATTTGAGAGTTTTATGGAACTATTATTTTCGCACTAAAGGATGTTTGGATGATACTACTGGAATCCAAAATCTAAAAGGATTTATCAAAGTCACAAGGATTATTGGCTTGCATTAACTACTTCTTGGTACTCTACTTTTTCCGAAGAAAAATAAAGAGCCTATTTATTCTTACAATCCATAATGATATATCTACAAACAATACTCAAAAGATAACCTATAGTAGAGTTATGATCATCAAGTTCAACAACGCAAATGGAATTAGTGAAACCAACAAACAAGGGAGTCCCCCTAAACAAGAATTTATCCCAAACTAAATAATACCTTGGATATGCAAAAGTATCCTTTTGGTTTCCTTCCAATGGATTTTATGGGGTGTTTACATATATTGGGTAACAATACCAATAATAAAGGAAATATTGGGATGGGTATGAGACAAATACAAAAGGATACCAACTAATCGATGGTACAAAGTGGCATATACGTTGCGTCTAGTATAGGTGGAAGCAAGTTTAGCACTAGAATGGAAGGGATAATCGATGCGTTAACACATAATAATGATCATGTAATGGAGGATTTATGGTTTTTAGAGCCTACATTTAGCTATTTCTCCAAGGATTATGTCATACCATCAACTAACAACCTCCTTGAAGTGTGCAATCTATATTTGAGTTGGAGCTGCGAACTAGTTAAGGAGGAGCGTTGTAGCTTGGATAGGTTGTAGGAACTCACTATAGATTTTAACCTTGTCCAAAATTTACAGCAAATAGAATTTTAGTAAAAGAACAGAAAATATACAATGGAAAATACAAACATTACATAGAGATTTTACTGCTAGAAACCCAAACTGGTAAAACCAACATATTCTATATTCATTCATTATGATACAATGTTTACAATACAATATACATATAGCAGCCAACGACATCCAAAACACTACCCCAATGACTTGGATTAGTCCACAACCCTAATTCCTTAACCAGAAATAGAAAACCATCGACAAAGTAACCATGTGTCGAAAAACCACCTAAAGAATATAAAACATACCCAACACTCACATTCGGACTTATCAACATCCATAGTAGTAATAGGACCATAAAGTACTCCATGAGGGTTTTTATCCTGTTTGAATCTCGATAAAGTGGTTTTGGATTTTATTTTTTCGTTTTGGCACTACGAACTGGCGTTGTGCACCAATGACAAATGTTGTGAACTTTGCTGCGAACTCATTTCCACTAGCAAAGTCTTCTAAGTATTTCATCATAAATCCAAAATAGTGATATGGGTTTTTCTGAAATTTGTTTTGGAGGATAATGGTAATGTCATTGATTTGTTGTCCAAATTTCAGCCTGACCGAGCTTGTAATTCGAGAGATATAATTAAAACACCAATGTGGTGCAAACTGGCGTTGCAAACTCTTTGTTTTGCATAGTTGTTGGATATTCGCCTTGTTTGGAGGTTTCCACTTGTCAAGGAAGGTTAGAATGGTCTCCTAGGAGTTTTTTTGACATGAGGTACATGTGTTCCATCTCGGATCAATTGGGATGACCTATTTCAAAAGGAATTTATCATCATAGACAAAATCCCAAAAACATAGGAATTTGTTAGGCTTTTGTTGGAATATTTTCTAATAAGACTCCTAAATGGAGGAGGATCTTATGTAACTTTTTGGTTTTGATGTCCTTAGGGTATATATATATTATTCACTATAAATGAAAGGGTTTTTTATGAGAAAAGGGTTGGATTCATGAGCCAAGAGAGGAGAGAATTGGAGGAGCAGTTTTAGTTGCTCATTTGTAATCCTGAGGGCATGTTTGTAATGACATTTTATTCCATTAAAGATTCATGAGATTTTTTATCATATTGTCTTCCATGTTTTTCCGTTTGTTTTTTATCTTATTGATTGAATATATTTCAGGTTTTGAGTATCATAGATGCCATTGATTGATGGATTCATGAATAACAAAGGATTTGTTGTAGCTTTCCCATTAAATTATTGTTCATTGTTTAAGAAAATATTTATCTCTTGCGGAAAGGATCTTTGTATAATGGATGTTCTTCCTTTTTTCATATTCACCATGCTTCTACTCATCATTATATATCCCTTTTTCTTATATATAGTTTGATTGCCATTGATCTGTAGGATGTTATGACTCCGTGCCCAATGGAATGCCTCTGTAGACTTTTTTCTACCCTATCCCTTTCTTTCTCAATATTGTTGATCCACCTACTCAAACCATTTTAATCCACTTATATTCTGATGGGTACTAGGATTGCACTTACAACATTCTAAGTGTGACTCTCAGTGCTAACATTTTTTGCGCCATTTTCGAGGGTGGAAGTGAAAAAAGATTCCCTAGGAGAAGGACAATGATCAGATCCAGATCTTTATGGTACACAAGAGCAGGATAGCATATTGACTGCAATATTCTACCTGGTGACTCCAACTTCATCATAGATGAATCTATGGGTGACTCCACTAGTTTGAAATGGACAAGATTCTTGCTCAGAGGTATGCATTTGTGATTTCTCAAATATATCTATTTTTCCAAACCCCGTGCCTGATAGAAGTGAATGGGAAGGTTTCCTTCCTAGGTTTAAAGGGGAAAATTGGGAAATGCTAGCTGAGTTTTTACTAGATTTTCATGAGTGTATACTTAAGCTGAAATTTATACATGAATATGTCCTCATCAAATTGTTTACATACTCTTTAGATGGAGCATCTAGTGATTGGTGTAGATCACTCCTAATTTCTTTTATTACTTCACTAAGACATTTTAATGTTACATTTTAATATAAATAGTTATCTTACAAGGATATTTTTCAGGAAAGACATATTTTTTGAAAGCAATACCTAATTTTGGAGCACACACAACAAGTGGAAAGAACACAGCATGAAAAAAAGGAAGGAAAGGTATCATGCGAGAGGAAAAAAAACATGGCGCGCAGATAGACAAGACTAACCATGATTGGTTTAGGGTTTTTGACAAGATTGTAACGACTATAAGATGATAAAAGAGTATAAATAAGGACCTAGGAGGTCTAGAAAAGAGAGAGGATAAGGGAGAATATATCATAATTGAGAGAGTTGATTAGTATGATTTTGTGGGTTGTTTATTGTAATAAATCTTGTAGAATAATCTAATAAGTTAGTTTTCTAGGGTTAGGTCACAGGATGAGGAGCCTGGTTTGATCTAGTTTGCCTCACAAAGGGTTATTACCCTCAATCTTGATTGTATTACTGAAGATGTAATGCACACAATGCAAGATTTTGTAGCAGAACAAGTAAAAGAGCATAGAAACCAGATATTTGTGGACATAGCCCCCAGAGGGGGTGAACCAAGGTAAAAAGTTTGTTATGTGTGATTGTTAATGAATGATTTTTTTCTGTTGATGATTAGATTATGAATGAATGGTTAAAGTATCTTTATAAGCATGCATGCAGACAAATAAATAAGATAAGTAATTGAATAGTTAACAAGGATGATAAATAAGGAAGAAAGAACACAACCACAGATCCCCATTCATTCTTAGACTATAAACACTTGAGTATTGTAGTTACCCATCAAAACTATCCCGGGTGAGACTTCATTGTGAATCTTGTGCGCAACGTTTCCTTTTGGTTTACCAGGAGGGACGATAGTTTTTAAGGTGTTTTTTGGAAACCTATTGAAATATAAACATCGGAAATAGGGGAATTGTGCTCAAAGACATTAATGACCATGTGACAAGGTTCTCCAAAAATATTATGTATTGTAATATGTTGATTAAATTTGGGAAATAAGACACTCCAGGCGGATTCATTATTGTAGTCATGTAGTGCGCGAAAGGAGTGATGTTCAGTTGGGCACTGGACCTCCTAAACCAATTTTTGGTGGATTGCAGAGATGCGCAGGAGAATGGAACCGAATACCATTCATCTTGGCTCATCATTATTATATCCTTGGCAGGGTGGAAGGGGATAAAGTTTTCATCCTTCCTGAATAGGAAAGGAAAGTGTTATGCGACCAGGTATGAGTCCCTTTGGCAAGCTAAGGACAATAAAAATTAACAGGAAAATAACACAGTATTTGCGATGTTGTTGGAAGAAATACAACAATGCACAACCAATGTGTGGTGCATTCCTCCAAAAGTACTCTAGGAAAATGAAGGGATAGACAGGTTCAAGGCATCACATGTGGATCTAGGTCGCAAGGGATCCAAAGAATCCATGGTTGGATATGCAATGTTGGGTCACGAAGGAAGAAATTGACTTGGTGATTAGAGACTGGCTAGTGAAATGGAATATTCCAGTAGTAAAAACGACAACAAAACTAGGCACGATACAATCTAGTAAGCCCAAGGAAAAGGATGAAGTAGGTTCCTTAGAAAAAATAAATAGTATAGCTGATAACATTAGAAAATTTGCAGCGTAGAATCAATCGTCAGGAAGTAGCACAGTGCCTAAAAGACCAAGGAGGAAAAAAACAATTCCAAGGACAGACATACAATAGTATACATGAAAGGGGGATAAATCACATGATGGTCAAGAAAGGGTACAGGATACAATGAGTGGGGCCCAACCCCCAAAGATGAAAAAGAAGATAGTTTAGGTAGAAGAGGTGCACAAAAAGAGAAAGTATATCATGGAAGACCCAGTCATCAGCATGACAAAGGATGATGTTGATTTCATCATGGAAAATGTCCAATATAGGGGGGAAGATGTGGTTTTCATTGAAGAGGAACAAAGAGAAGATATCATGTCCAAGATCATACAATTCCATGAATATTTACAACAATTACGGAGTTAAGAAGTACCACAAGCCAAAGCACAGTGACCCCTTATGCATAAAGAAGGAGAGGAGACAGTTCAATTTCCAGTGCAAGGAAGAGACACAATGATAGTCAGTCACCAAATGATCAAAATGGATGAAGAGAGTGCTAAAAAACCCATGGTAAAAATTGAGCAATTTGAGGTAGTCATGGTGCAAATACCCACCAAGGAATTATACAAATTCCAGGCTCAATAATGCAAGAAGTGAAATCCAAAGCCCGCATGAATGTGACTAACTTAGAGGTGGGTAGGGGAGTCACCAAAATGTTACAAATCAAATGCAACCAACTGAAGTCAGATAAAGAGAAGGAGAAAGAATGCACGGATAAGATAGAGTAGGGGCTAACAACTATATATGACTGCATCCCAGACACCACATAAGCATCAAAGAGGAGTGCAGAAGAAAAGATAAAAATTATTTCACAAATGCTTGAGGGATATACGAAGGAAACTAAGGATATAAAATAAAATATTAATCCCACGAATCCTCTTAAGGTTCGAGAATAAAGAGAATAGTAATCCACACTCTAGACAGTGGAGATGGAAAAAGAAGCGGGGGAATTCATAGATTTGTTCGACATAAATACACAGATTTGGAATGTTTTAGAAGAGGATGAGAAGGTCCAACAATTGGACCAACAAGAGGAGGAAATCAATGCTACCATACAGGAGTTAAAGAAATGACTAAAGACAATGAGTATCATGGAGTGGTTGAAGGGCACCCAGTAAATGAAGACTCTATAGACAGAGTTAAAGACAATGCAAATGCATAAGCAAGAAAGACAAGTGCAATTGGAACCCTTCTAGGAAAATGCAACACATATGATTGTGTAGCTGCAAGAAGAGAACACAATCATGGTACAAGCACATTTAGATAGAGGAACATTACTATAGGAATAGATAACAATGTAGATAGTTGAGGCGCTAATAGAGAAAGTTGCACAGATGAGGGAAAAAAGAAAGGAACTAGAAGAGAAGTTCTATAGTTTGGAAAAGGATGTATAGGGAGCACACACTACCTAAGTGGCTCGAGACAAGCCACATGTCAGCATTGGGGGCATATTGGGTGCAGACCTATTTTGAGAAGGAAGTTGATTTTGGGTCCAGGCCTATTTTTGGAGAAGGATGTGTTTTGGGAAAGACCTATTTTTGGAAAGTAAGACCTAATTTTGGAGCGCGCAATAGGTGGAAATAAAGGAGCATGCAAAAAAAGATGGAAAAGAAACATGAAAGAGGAAAATCAATGTGGCACACATCAGGAAAATCATAACCATGATAGGGTTAGGGTTTTTGAAAATATTATAAAGGCTATATGCCAATAAAATATTATAAATAAGGACCTAGGAGGTATCGGAAAGAGAGAGGATAAGGGAGAATATATCATAATAGAGAGAGTTGATTAATATGATTTTGTGGGTTGTTGATTCTAATAATTCTTGCAGAAGAGTCGAATTAGTTAGTTTTTTAGGGTTAGGTCACAGGCTGAGGAACCTAGTGTGATCCAGTCTTCCTCACAGAGGGTTCTTACCCTCAATATTTATTACATTACTAAATATATAAAGCACGCAGTGCAAGATTTTGTAGCAGAATAAATAAAAGAGCAGATAAGCCAGATCTTTGTGGACATAGCCCTAGGAGAGGGCGAACCATGGTAAACCTTGTGTTATGTGTTATTTTTAATGAATGATTTACTTTATGTTGATCATTATCTTATTGATGAATGGTTAAAGTATCTATATAAGCATGCATGTATAGAAGTAAAGACAAATAAATCATAGAAGTAATTGACTGGTTAACAAGGATGATGAGGAAGAAAGAACACAACCACAGATCCCCATTCATTCCTAGACTGAAAACACCTGATTATTGCAATCACCCATCAAAGCTATCTCAGGTGAGACTACATTGTGCATCCTATGTGTAACATTTCCTTTTGGTTTACTAGGAGGGCCAACAATTTTTAAGGGTTTTGTTGGAAACCTATTGAGATATGAACCTAGTTCAGCCCAATAAGAATTAAAATAAATAAGAGCTGACATAATCCTTGAACAATGGACCATGGGGAGTTTTTAGTTTCACGATATCATTAAGGAGTCGAGGTCTCAATGTCCACTATTACCCAGTGGTTCTGTGTTGCATGACAAATGACTCACATGTCCTAACATGGGAGGTCCATGTGTCACCCATCGATGATGCCATGTCTCACCTCATTTTGGAGTTTTTGGGAAGAGCTTCATAGGAAAAATGGGTGCCATGTGTTAAGAACCAAATATCAAAATAGCATAAAAACCTTAGAATAACTACTGAACGCCTTTAAAAAGAGATAATTTCAGATAATAATCCTCTTCGAGGGGGAAACATCCTTATAAACCACATAAATTTACAAATACAGGATGGTCGAAAATAAAAAGGTCTCCTTCATATATATAGGATACTAGGAGGTACAGTTATAAATCACATACCCAAGATAACATAAATAAAATAACAATACTAGTGTAATATGCCCCAATTAAGGGGTAATGTGACATTATTTGGGGCTTAACATGATCCTCCCCTTATGACAAGTGTTGTCCATAATGCTTGAGTAATTTTGGAAGATTCTATATAAAAGACTCATATTCCCAAGTGGAATATTCAACATATAGTTTCTTTCACTTAATGAGATACTCTGAAATGGATCTATTCCTCAGTTGGTGAATTCTTGTGTCTGTGAAAACTTCGGGCTCCAATACATTTTTCCTTCATCTTCAAGTTCTAGTAATATATTTTGAGCTAGGATATTTTCACCTATAACCTTCTTTAATCATGAAACATGGAAAACTTGGTGTACTCGCAAAGATGTAGGTAACTCCAATTTGTACACCATAGTACCAATCTGTTGCAACACCTTATAAGGGCTATAATACTTTGGTGATAATTTATTATCCTTATTAGCTTGCTTGAGGGACATCTATTTGTATGGTTGTAGTATTAAAAATACCCAATCCCCTACTTCAAAACTTCTTTCACTACAATGTTGATTTTCTTGTTATTTCATGTGATTATGTGCCATGGTTAGGTTTTCCTTTAAGAGTCGGAGAACTTGTTGTTGATGATTGTTGTGACCTTCCAGTGGTTGAACCTTAGATTTTTATTTTGGAGAAGAAGTGATGGACGATGGGTGATATCCATAGAGCACCATAAATGGTGCCATTTTTTTTGTAGTATGAAAGGAAGTGTTATACCACCATTCTTCCAAGGGTAACCACTTAAAGCATTGTGTTTTTTTATCAGAGACAAAGCAATAAAGGTATCCTTCCAAACATTTTTTCACTATCTTGGATTTTCCATCAAATTGAGAATGATAAGATGAGATATAAGTCAATTGAGTACCCAAAGAAGAAAATAATTTTGTCCAAAAATGTCCAATGAAGATGGGATCTCTATCACTTACAATAATCTTTGGGCTTCGATGTATCTTTTGAACTGTATCCATGAATACGATGGCAATTCTACTGGATTTGAAAGGGTGAGAGAGTGCACAAAAGTGTGCATACTTGGTCAGGCTACTGAAAGTCACCATGGTGACACTATTTCCTTTGGACTTCAGTAACCCTATGATGAAATCCATGGAAACCGCCTCCCGATGTTGATATGGCATGGCTAATGGTTGTAAAAGACTTGGGGTTTTAATTGTTTTCACCGCATGTTGTTGGAAAACCAAAGATTCTTCCACAAACCTTTAAACATCAATTTTAAGGCCATCCCAAAAAAAATCCTTCTTGACCCTGTGGTAGTTTTTCAGAAATCCTGAGTGCCCTCCTACCAGAGAGGTGTGTAATTCCAAGCGTACATTTTGTTTGATTTGGGATTTATTACATAAATATAAGATATATTTGTACCATAGTGAATATTTTTCCATGTAAATGTATTTGATGCACTAGAATTTTGCTACAACTTTTGAATGGGAGTGCACACCTTTTCTTCATTATTCCATTAATCCCTTTCTTCTATTATCCAATCAGGTTGGATGATTGAGATAACACAGAGAAATGCATCAACATATTCATCCTTTATTGAGAGTGCATATGCCACAACATTTTTCTTCCCTTTTCTGTAGATTATTTAAAATTCATAACCCAACATCTTGGTCACCCATTTTTTTTGTTCTTCTGAATATAGTCTTTGTTCCAAGAAGTATTTAATACTATCATAATTTGTTTTGACCTTGAAGTGCGTATGTATTAGGTAAGGGATCCATTGCTTCAATCCGTGTAGTATTTCCATCATTTCCTTCTCATGAATGGGTTTGTGTAATTCCTTTCCCTTGGGTGGATGACTTTAAAAATAAATGGGCCTTCCTTCTTGCATTAGAACAACACCAATTCCATTTCCTGAGGCATCACATTCCACAACAAAGGTTTTTGTGAAGTCTCATGTGGTCAAGACAATAGTGTTTCACATCTCCTCTTTAAGTTGTTCAAAATATTGAGTTGCCTCTAGATTCCATGAAAATGCATGCTTATTAGTAAATGTTATTAACAATGTTTTCATTCTTCTACAGTTCTGAACAAACTTGCAATAGTAACCTGTCAAACCCAAAAATCCTCTAATATTCTTCAATGTTTTGGGAATTGGCTAGTCCATCATGGCCTTAATCTTGTCAAGGTCTACCTTGAAACCTTCATGAGATACAATATGACCCAAATACTCTACCTCCTTTACCCCAAATAAACATTTGGATGGTTTGGCATATAGTTGTTTCTCCTTTCGTAGTTGTATCACCGTGTCAAAATGTCAAACATGATCCCCACAAGACTTTCTATGGATTAGTATACCATCAAAAAATACTAGCACAAATTTTCAAAGGAAGGGCTTGAAAATGGAATTCATCAACCCTTTGAATGTTGAAGGTGCATTCACAAGGCCAAAAGGCATGACCAAAAATTCATAATGGCCTTCATGAGTTCAGAATGTTTTTTGGGGGATATCTTCTTCCTTCATTCTAATTTGATGATACCCTGAATGAAGAACCAAGTTTTTGAAGTATATTTCTCAATGTAGTTCATCTAGAAATTCATCAATGATGGGAATGGGAAACTTATATTTAATAGTGATCTTCTTGAGCTCTCTATAATATGGAAACATATTCCATCGACCCTCTTTATTAAGTACTATTAGCATCGGTGCAGAGTAAGAACTTTGGCTAGGTCTAATAATGCCAACCTCTAAAATTTCTTCAACCATACTCTTGATTTCACTCTTATGGGCATACAGGTATATGTAAGGCCTGATCTTAGTAGGAACACTCCCAAGATTTAAGTGAATATCATGATCATGATTGCAAGTGGGTGGAAGACCTATGTGAATATATTCAAATACTTTGGAATGCTTATCAATGATCCATTGGATATATAGAGGAATAAATCGCTTATATGTTTGAACATCTACTGAGTATAGTTTCACAATTACACCATGATTCCCCTTTTTCAATAATTTTGTCATGACATTAGATATTACCACCTTACTGTGTGTCTTTGTGACACCCCTTAACCCAATTTCCTTTCCTTCCAATGAAAATTTCATGAAAAGTTCTTGAAAATTAAAATCCATTGTTCCCGATGATTGTAACCATTGGACTCCTAGTATGACATCAACACCACCCATGAGTATATAGATAATTATACTATTCATTACCTATTCCCTGATAGTAAGATTGATCATATGGAATTTTCCTGAGCAATTGATAGTTCCTCCATCTGCAGTCATTACGTGAAACTCTGGCGCTAGATATATAAAGCAATTGAGTGCTTTGGATAATTTATAGTGAATGAAATTATGAGTGCTACAGTAATCAATTAGGACTATTACCTTTGTATTTTTGATATATCCTTCGATCTTGAGGGCTTTAGGAGTGATAATTTGAGCCAATGCATTATATGATATGGTGGGAGTCAACTCTTAAGAAGAAATCTCTTATACATTTTCATCTTGAGATGGTTTGTGTTCTTGTTCCTTTTCTTCTTCCTCTTCACAATATTTGTAGAATAATTTCTTCTCACCACACTTATGTTCCTTACTATACTTGTTGTCAGAATTAAAGCACAAGTTTTTTTTTTTATTTCATCCAATTGTTGAGGTGTCAACCTTGTAGGTTGAGGTGTTTTAGAATAAGGAACATTATTCTCTCGATAGATGTTAGGAGTGGTCCTTCTAGTATCCATAGACATATTTTTACTTTCAACATTTCTCTCTACCCTGAACACATTCTCCAATGATTTGGGTTCCCAAATGTGAACCTCATGGTTAAAATCATGAATATGGGTAACACTTTCATGACAATCGGGTATCAAAAATCCCTAGCGACAATTTTTCGGCCGAAAAAATGTTTCTAGGAATTTTTTCAGCCGAAAATGTGCACGTCAAATTGAATGGAGCCCTCAAAATTCACGTACAATGTTTTTCGGATGAATTATTTTCCTGTGGTAATCATATTTCAGCTGAAACATTTATTTTTAACGGATTCCGTTAAAAACTTGGTTTCGGCTGAAAGAATATTTCAACCAAAAACCTGAAAATGGGATTGTTTGCAGGAAACTATAAATTCTCTCCATCTTACTTGATCTTTTGAGGTAGTAGACTCCTACAAATACTCATAATTTAGTTTCGAAACTGACACCAACATTTTAAAAATTGAATCTACTTTCATTGGATATAATTTGTTTTCATTTTCATTGTTTTTATCTAATTTTATTTAATTTTATAAAAAAACCAGTATATAATATTTTTAGGTGTGATTATAATTCGGTGAAATGAAAAATCCATATCTCTAAAAATACATAGTGGAAAATTATGGAAAATTTATATTCATAATCCTTAAATTGTTCTCTTCAAAAGGGTATTTTTAGATTTTACGTTTAAGTAAAAATTAAGATAGATGGAAGGTGTAGGAAAACATGTGTTTAAAATATGTAACGTTTTCATCTTGGTCAACTTCAAAACATTCTTGAAATTATAATATGCATCCGTTAGATTCAAAATTATAGTCATAATAAAATAGAGTCTCTGTAGATTGTTGCTGTATATTTAATTTCTTAAAAATATAAGTTTAATAATAGATACATTATTGTGGGAAAAAATAACTCATTATCCTTCCTTTCATGTTTAAGGAACACACTGTTAAACAATTGTCAAATTTACATATCAAATCATAATAAAACAAATTTGAAAAATAGTCAATTGAAAGCTAACAAAATTATTCACAAGTTTTGTTTTCACTGTAAAGTGAAATTATAAATAAAAAAAATACTTTTGTATCCCGGAAGTTGAAAAACTTGTGAAAATACAGTTTTTTTTGTCATAAAACAAGCAAACGTGTTACCCATCTTCATGATTTTACCCTCATGTTGAATGTTATCCTTTAAAGTTCCTATGAATACATCAATCAGGTGCTCATCTAGAATATCTATTCCCTTTATATTAAATCTTTGGAAGTTCTCAATGTGCTCCACAACTTAACCCTTTTGCTTGAGATTTATCAATTGGTTGAAGAAGGTATTGTTCCTTGTGTCCTCATAGTGTGCTATCATTTCTTCTGTTAAAATTGTCCAATTGAAATGTAATTTGCGAGAACAAATCCATCAATAGCACACAAATTTATTGGGTTCTAAATATAAATACGCAATTTGTACCTTTTGTGTGTGTGGAGCATCATGTAGATAAACGAACTCCTCCATATGGAGCATCGATGTGATTGGATTCTTGCCATCTAACTTCCTCATATAAATCTTAGGGAAGTGGTTGGTTTTCAACCCAAAGTTGGAGTTACTCCATTATTGATTCATCTTCCTTGTGTCCTCATCATGAATTTCATGGGATACATTTTCACTTTCAAGTGGCCTCTCTATTAGCAAATTGTTCAATCCTTCCATGATCTCCCTTTTTAAACCATCCAACTTGGTATCCATTATTTCTTCCAACTTATCTTCAGTTGGATCCATCATCCCTTGTAGTTCATATTTTGTTGTTGCCTTCTTTTGTAAATCCTTTATGTTTGTGCACATTTCTTCACCTTCATGAAAAGTCCAACTAGTACTTTCTGAAGGATTTTTGGGTGTACAAGTTCCCTTTTTTGGTGGCATGTTGGACAAGTATCACTTTTAAACCTTTATTTGGAGGTGATTTTTCTAGACAATATTTCTTCTGTTGTATCTCCAAAATTTCGACCCTTCTGGGTTGAAATTTTCATTCTGTAGTTATCTGATACATATTCTATGCATTTCCACAACTCTGATAAAAATTGGATGTGCCAAGTGGAAGTTATGATAACTTCCCAACACCTTGTTGAGTTTTGCTCATTCTAGTATAGCGTACTTGTAAAGTGTTCCAAGAGAACAATATATGATATTTGATTCTGAAAATTTCACCAGAAATACTACAGACTTTCCACCGTGCAATGCAACTAGTCTCACTTAATTTGGATACTCAATGAAGAATATATCACTATTTTACCCGACACACTTGTTTGATACTAGTTAATAGGACTAGTTAGCTACCATATATTACATAGGGTGTATATCCAAAAGTATGATGAACCAGAAGCTAAATTTTTTATCACAGATACCCTGATAATTTCTAGGAATATCCTCTAAGTTTCAAGTTTTGAAATGTCATAGAAAAAAAATTATAGTGAAAATTCCTTGATGACTAAATTTAGAATGATTTGAGAACCAGATCTTACATAGGATATAGATATGAATATATAAATCCTCAATAGCCTATATTTGAACCAAAAGTACCTAGATATGTCTAATAAATATCCTCGTAGGTGTTCCTTATGACACATCGTAGAAAAAAAGTTATAGAAAAAATTCCAAGGTGTCTCATATTCACCAGCGAAACCCCAACACCTTGAGCTTTGATACCAAATGTTAAGAACCAAATATAAAAATAGAATTAAAGCCTCAGAATAAGTACTTCACACCTTGAAAAAGAGATAATTTCAGATAATAATCCTCTTCGAGGGGGGAACCTCCTTGTAAACCAAATAAATTTACAAGTACAAGATGATCCCAAATGGAAAGGTCTCCTTGGTATATATAGGATACTAGGGGGTACAATTACAACTAATTGACCCAAGCCAACATAAATAAAATAAAAAATAATAATGTAATATGCCCCAATTAAGAGGTAATGTATCACTATTTATGCCTTAACACCATGTGTCATGACATTGTGGAAGATAGTGGTGGGGCCACGTGTTAGAATGGGTGGCCTGTTGTGATGGGGCCATGTTCCTTGGGTGCCAACAAATCTCGGATCGAGTGTTTTGGTACTTTATGAAATGAAAAATGTTGACACCCAGGTAGTCGATGTCCTGAGATCCCTAGGTCTTGCGATCGTGAAGACCTAGGGACATGTGTCAATTGTGGTTAAGAGTATATATAGAGAGGATGTGGAGCTCGACGTTGGGTGTAGAAAATGTCGAGGATTAATGTCAAGTTAATTGCATGGTAGGTTCCATTCCATATTCCATGATAGAAACCACATCTACATTAGAGGATAGCATTTGGTTACATGTCAGTTCCAAATCAAGTGACGTGGATCCACATGGATGCCATGTGGCAGTACAAAGACTTCTAGTTAATGAAAATCCTATACATTTAAAGGGGCATAACATTTTATCTAGATCTTAGAATTGGAAAAACTTATAGTCACTGGAAATATATTCGAAAGAAGAATATGATTGTGTCCCTTTTAAAGGGATTTGAGGAGGTTGAGAAAAATAAAAAATTGAATACCCCATCCCTTAAAACAATACTTAGGGGGGTTGGTTATGCTACATGTTTTATCAGAGCACCAGTTTCAATACTAGGCATGTATGGGCCAAACACCACTTACATAAGTAATGTATTAAAAATAATTTGAACTTGTAGGAAATATAATGGACACAGGAGTACAGATAACCATACAAAAATGGGAATTGAGTGGTGAAATCCATAGGCAGTAAGAAAGAATATTTTTGGTAATATTAAAAGAAAACTACACATATTTTTTTTCTAGAGTTGTATATGATGGATTGATTTGACATATAGAGGTGGATGGTAACCATATAGGTATGGTTTATTATGCTCAAGAAGTAGTGAAAGGGTATCTAGGAAAGGTTTTCCCCGATAAAGGTCTATTGACCAATATTAGATTAAGGAACAAAGGAAGTTAGACTTGGGAATTTTACTTCCCTAGGTAATGTTGTAGCTACCTGGTATATTTCTGAATGGAAAATACTTTTATAACAGTTGTGAAAGAATTACTTCTTGTTTAAATTTTCCATAAAGGAAGGAAAGATAAGTATGATTATGCCTAAGGGACTTGTCATGTGGATGGTTGCAATTCCTCTTCAAAGAAGTTTGATATCAATATCAACTAAATATGAATGAATGATACACAAAAAATCATTTGGTTGATTAAGTAGTTTTTGATAAGACATTTGGGTTTGATGGGAAACACAGAAAACCCCTAAATAAATCCTTGTTTGGGGAAATAGTTCCATATGAAAAATGTGCACATCGGATGTGGATGCTTGGTAGGAAGGATATATGTAGTACATGACAATGCATGCACAACAAGTTCATATGGAAGAAAGTTTTTTTTTAGTATATGAAAGAGTTAGACTTGGTATCAATATGAGAAAATGACAAGACTGAAGAATGTTAAGGTATGAGTCTAGGAGAAACCATGAAGGCTTGGGAATCCACTGCAAGAAATCCACTTATGCTAAATAGAGTGCTCATTGAAATAATGGCACAAGAGTAAAAATATTTAACTAGAATAAGTAGTGAAGGTCCATTTATTATAAAGGGTGTCAATGTAAATATAAAGTAGTATGTTTTGGGAAGAACTATGCTAAAAGGATGGACATGTCAAAATGTTATTCTTCTGATAGCGAGAGACTTAGTGTTTACTTGGACATAGGGGAAACATTTCCAAGGATTAACAATACATTTTTCGGGATATTACCTCCATTATTGTTATCATTATAGTGCAACAGAAACTTGGTAGAAATGACAAAATTTAAAGGGGTGAAGTATTGAAGGTGCAAGCATTCTAAATAATTCTAGAAGATGCCTAAATTTATGCGTCATGTGAAAAGTATATATAGAAGTATACAACCATAATTTTGAGGAAGCAATTACATAAATCTAAGTGAATTACATAATGGAATAAGTCCAGTAGTAAATTGAGTACATAGTGTGTTATAACCAAAACATTTGTCAGAGAAATACACAGAATAGATGAAGAAACAATTAGCACAGATACAACATACTTAAAATATTTATAGAACCAATTCTAGAAAGTTGATGAAAACTATGTAAAAGACCTATAAATTTGCGCACACTTCCAACAAAGTCAGCACACACACATCCACGTGGGCCAAACCAACTCCACATGCACACAGTGTGCATCCCATGAGATTGTCCATGAAGAAACCCATGCAAATGTGGAAACAACACATTTATGAATTTGGTCGAGCGTCAACCACTTCTAGGGTGATGTAATTCAAGAAAACACCCATAGATTGAACCAAAATCTTTCCTTTGTATGACTTAAAAGATTGGATGTACCTCAAAATCATTCCCATTCACACTTGGAGCAAGCTATCAAATACCTTGTTATGATTCTATAAATAGAGGGACATTGTATTCACAAATAGAAGAAGTTCATAGCATTGTTATGTTGTCCAAATACTCTTGGAGAGTCCATTTGTTCTCTTAAGAACATCTTGGGAAATTATAGCATAGGGAAATATTTTCACCTCTTTGGAATCTTTTCCATAGAGTTATTCAACATTATAATTCAAAATAGGAGAGTAATATCTCTAATTTGATGGATTCAAGAGCCCTCCCTCAGAGGAATACAAGATTCATGAATCCCACATTTCTTCTCTTGGTGTTCTCAATTTCAAAGACCATTCTCTAATAAGGGATGATTTTAGGGGATAAATTTCGTTCATGGGCTAATTTTCCATGGTTTTTCCAAAAACGAGATTCGCTATTTTAAAAACGATTCACCCAAATTCTATAGGATAAAATTATCTTACTTTAAAAATCACAAACAATATATAAAAACTATATAAAATACTTATAAATTTGAATATTTTCAAAAACAATATCGCCAAACATTTATAGTTGACATATGAAGGATTAGTAATATTCGCCAAGGTTTCTACATTTTAAAATAAATTTCCATCCTTAAAATCATCCTTGTTAATCTCTATTGGGTAACCACTCTTGGTCTTCAATTTCATGCATCCTTTGCTAATTAATTTTTAGTTTAGTTTTCATTCTTGATTATTCTGATCTTTCTTTATTTCTTTCTTTGTAGCTTGTAGGTTCACTAACCTAGTAACCGTTTTTATTTGTTGCTTTGTTGGCTTACCAAGGCAATCAAAGGGATCTATTTTTCCTCACCCTTTTGATAAAAAAAAACCAAACATATTGGTGACTGTATTGGCGATTGGAATCCATATTCCTCCTCAAGTAGGCTATTTGAGTTGCTTTTCTCACTTTTTGGTGTTATCAGGCTCGAAACCTCGCCTATCTTACCCATTAGATACCACAATTCACTCATGTGTGGGTTGAAGTCATTTCAAATTTTTGGCCCACGATTTCTCTGCATGAATGTGGGTTCGGGTCTACCAGCCACATGAACCATGTAGTTATTTGTATTGTCTACACTCACAAACTACACATAGTGTGTGACTATCTCACTCCATAGCCACACACAAGTCTTGTTTTTTCAGATTGTAAGGCTTGATGAGCCCATTTTCATACGCTAGCTTAGATTTACTTTATGCACTTTGTAAAATCCATAGAAAAAAAGATTTGGATTCATTCTTGCATATATACTTATCCAACATAGTCACTTAGGGGGATAAAAAAAAACCTTTGCATATTTTACTTCCTTGGTTTCCACCTGAATGTCCTAGTGTAGCATTTGAATCTTAAAAGCATTGCAGATTCTTTTTTTCTTTTTTAATTCATCACACTAAATCAGGACTAGGGAATAGTTTAACAATATTGGAGTATGCTCTTTCCTTGCACCTTAGTGTGACCTTGGAAATCATAAAAAGAGATTGTTCAAATAAATCTCCACCCCCCTCTCAAAATCAACCATTTTAGGAGAGGTCAATACCTCTAAGTTCTCATTTCATTCAACTAAGTCAACCATTTTAGGAGAGACCAATATCTCATACTGTTCTTATTGAAACATAATATAAAATATTTGTAAGGCCCCACACATGCCCATATGTGCACAATCTTAGGATAGTTTCAAATTTTTAAAGCAAACAACCTAGGAAGTTTAAGGATTTGTAAGGGCCCATGCATGCCTGCATGTGTACAATATAGGATAATTTTGAAGGTTTCTTAGATTAAATAACATTCTAGGGAGATTAAAATCTCAAGAGTAAGGACTAACATTTCCACCATGCTAGTTACCTAGGGATGTTTTCAATTTTTTGAAGGATTGTTTGTGAAATTTAGCAAGTTAAAAGTAAGCAACATTTGTAAAGGACCAAGCAATGTCCACATGTTAAAATGTTTCTCACTAAATTATTAAAAACCATTACACACTTTCACTTATTTCACACAACATCACCACATATTCAAAAGACTTTTACTACATACTTTAAACTGTAGTATGATCTTCTCCCCACTCCCATGAGCGATCGAGGAGGATCAGAAGGGATTCATTTATTTAGTGCCAATATTTTTGTAGCACCAATTTAAAAAAATGAAGTTGGCCCATGATTCCAACTTCAAAGCCTACTTTCACATCCTAAAATAAATCATAAAAAAACACATTTTCTAACCTCCATAGGAGGAACACCAAAATAAATTTGTAGTCTATGTTAGTATTTTGGGGATAGGTATCCAAATAAAT
>SNQJ01S0109404.1:0-29224 GCA_010110895.2 Picea sitchensis
GCATTACCATGGTATTACAATGTTACATTATCAAAGGCATCCATCCTGTATAATTCCATTTAGAACTAAACATAATTGTTTTACAACGGTTTTACATTATCAAACGCATTTATCCCATGTGACAGTACTATATAATGAGTACAGAGTCAGCATGTACTGCATGTTGAATTCTAATGCAAATTAATGTGATATTGATGTTAATATTGATTTTTAGGGTAGTTTCAAATTTGGGTGTGTCTATCTATTATCGCTTTATGTTGTGATCAATGAGAACCACATTGCTTTATAAAAATTTCTTAGAATTAGAATTTTCTTTACTTCTTAACACATCCCGCAATATTTAATATATTATATTTGACCATGTATAATATGCAACTTGGGATTGGTTGTAGTGTTGTTGTTTTTTCCGAGTAGCCAATTACTATGAAGTTAAGAGATCCAACAATTGCTTGTTTTGTTACAAATTGCACCATAGTCATCTCTTAAATAAAAGCTTCATTACCCACATGATAAGAAAGCCACTAACTCTACATAAATTCTATGTGCTCCACTCTCATAATTTCATCTTAAAAAAATACGCCCTTTATCCTTACTAGATAATGAATAACTAACTCAAGCAACCACTATAACCATCTGTCATGTTTATTATTAACATGTTTTCCACTCAATTATCTGATGTATTTTCCTTCTATTTGTGATGTGCTCAACGCTTCACATACTCACATCTATCATTTCATTGCGTAACATACTCACTCATTTAAATTTGTTTTTTATCCCTACCTTTTATATCAAATTAAGAAGCAGGGACTATGCATCTCTGATGCTATCTCACGTATTTCCTTTTATCTTTGTAAATGCTCACAACCTCCAAAATAGTCTTCATCTTTACTCTGCACAGGAACAATAACAACAACTTTTAAAGTAAGATGTGAGATTACTTATTCAAGCTATTTGTTACCTCCAAATAGTGCTCATCTTTACTCTTCTGATTTGTTCTCTTCAAATTGTCTTCATCTTTACTCTCCTGATTTGTTCCCTTCAAATTGTCTTCATCTTTACTCTCCAAAGGAACAATAACAATAGTTTTTAAAGTAAGATGTGAGATCACTTATTCAAGCTATTTGTTACCTCCAAATAGCGTTCATCTTTACTCTCCTGATTTGTTCCCTTCGAATTGTCTTCATCTTTACTCTCCAAAGGAACAATAACAACGATTTTTAAAGTAAAATGTGAGATCACTTAGTAGTATGATATCATTTCCATCATTATAAACCATTTTATTCTTCCCTGTTAGACATTTCATGATATTTTAAACATTTTAAACATGTTTGGCTTCCATTTCCCCATCATATTGTTGTAGTAAAGTTCCTCGTGTGGGCAGGAGAAACCCCCCTTGGATCAAGAACCTTCTTTGATCCAAGACAAAAGAAAACAAATGGTGAACTACTTTTCCCCTAGACCTATTTCAAAAATTGGAATAAGAAGAGAGAGATGGGTGACTTACCTTTTTATGTCAGCTTTCCTCGCTGCTCCAACCTTTGATCTAGTTGATGTCCAAGGTCCTAAGCGCAAGAAAAGTCCTACAAAGAACAATGAGAAACCTCCTTCTTCCACGCTATATTGTTAAGTATAAACATATTTATCCATGATGAATTAAACAACAATAGACATGCATATAGTGAAAACATAGGAATGAGAGGAATAGGCCAAGTTATGTATTAATGGAAAGCAAATAATAGTGAAACACTTACAATCTCAATCTCGAAGTTGCAACATCTCCTCCAAGCTCTCCTTTCTATCTCGTTGGGTCTCACACAATCATAAGCATGACACTCTCAGTTTTCCTTCCACTTTCTGAATGTCTCAAGATCAGAAGTATGATACTTTGAAATTCTCTCTCCCACCTTTTCACTTAAGCATGGCCTTCATTATATAGGTATTGAGGAATCACAACCATAGGATAGGTTTGAGGAGATGATTTGTTCAAATGAGGATTTGTCTCAACTAAAAATATTGACCTTTCCTTGAATAGAAGACAGCTCGAACCAATCCCTTAACCAACTACAAACTCTCGAAAACAACCTTAGGAAACAAATAATTATGGTTGCAACAAATTCACCACCCCCCCATAATTGTTCACAGGGCGATGAAAAAGGGATTATCACTCCCTAATCGACTCTCGGGAAGCGATGATCAGGGTTTTATCCCTCCTTGTATATGGGTACGGGGGCGATGAAGCTCAATCAAGGCCAAAATATCAAGGAAAAAGGTAGTATTTTGACCTTCAACTGATATGTTTCCCTTCCAACTTTGTCTAGGGGTCATGAAAAACACTTCTTCATGGTGATGAAGTTATGACACTTGGTAAAGTGTGACACTTAAGTTCGACGCTTAGGTGTGACATTTTGCGTGCGACACTTAGGTGTATAATTGTTGTGACACATAAGTGCGACATTTGGTAGTGCGACAATTAGGTTGTAACACATCTTCCCATAGATATGAGTAATATATTTGAAATAAGTAACATGGAAGCACCTTTCAGATACATTGATATTTTTGTCTACACTTAGTGGTAGATAAGGTGATATTTTTTTCTACACTTATGTCCTTTGTTCATTGTATTAGCACTTGTTCCCAATTATAATTTTTAGAATGTTAAGAAAGCACCTTTCAGATGAGGTGATATTTTTGTCTACACTTAGTGGCAGATGAGGTGATATTTTTTCTCAGCTTATGTCCTTTGTTCTTGTATTAGCACTTCTTCAGGTACAATTTTTATAATTTTAAGAAAGCACCTTTTAGATGAGGTGATACTTTTCTCTACACTTATGTCCTTTGTTCATTGTATTATCACTTGTTCCCAATTATAATTTTTATAATGTTAATAAAACACTTGCAAATGAGGTGACATTTTTGTCTACATTTGTGTCATTTGCTCATTGTATTAACACTTGTTTTCAATTATAATTTTTAGAATGTTAAGGAAACACCTCTCACATGAAGTGATATTTTTGTCTACACTTAGTGGCAAATGAGGTGATATGTTTTTCTACACTTATGTCCTTGTTCATTGTATTAGCACTTGTTCCATTTATAATTTTTAGAATGCTAATAAAGCACCTCTTAGATGAGGTGATATTTGTTTCTACACTTATGTCATTTGTTAATTGTATTAGCACTTGTTCCCAATATAATTTTTAGAATGTTAAGAAAACACTGACTTTGGATGATGTGATATTTTTTTTTACACTTAGTGGCAGATGATGTGATATTTTTGTTTACACTTAGTGACAGATGATGTTATATTTTTGTATACACTTATATCCTTTGTTCATTCTATTAGCACTTGTTCCCAATATAATTTTTAGAATGCTAAGGGGTATCTTTCATATGCATTTTCTAGAATTAATGGCTGTGAGGGTGATATTTTTTGTCAACCCATATGTCCTTTTCAATTAATGGCACATGATTGTCTTTATCAGCCACTTATGTCCTTTTCATTATTATTAACACTTGTTCTTATTATAGATTTTTAGAGATGTTAAGAATTTTTATATTGTATTAAAATATATGTTAAAATCTACATTTTCAACATAATCAATCAAATGATAGACTGTGAAATCAATAACATGTATATCTTTGTCTTCAATTAAAGAAATAAAATCTTGACCAATTTTCAATAAAAAAATTCCACATATAACATGTATCCTTGTCAAAATAAAAAATTACATTTATCTCACCTATCCTCGTAATGAGAACCTTATCAAAATTTTCAATATTCATTAATTTAATAACATTAACCAAAGTCTAGCTTTAGAACAAACCACTAGAGTAATATTCCTCCAATACCATTGTAGTTTCTAAATCATACCACTAGAATAATATTCCTCCAATACCATTGTAGTTTCTCTTTTCAATTAGGACTTTCCTTGTGCTAATTATCTTGTTAACTACAAATTTCATTCTATCAAAATTGTCATGACAGAAAACAACACACATTCATTATAAATAGACACCTCGTGTCTTACATAGAGTCAACATGACTTTAAGAAATGATCATTACAATTAAGACTTTAAATTAAATTGAATGGGAAAGAGGTATTTTGAAACGTGAGGGAGATTTAGAACTTTACTCAAAATTTGATTTTAGTGGATAAATTTACCAATAATTTAGATTCATAATCTTTGAAAATAGATTTATAATATTTGAAAATTGATCAAGTTTGAAATTAAAAACTTAAAAATTTGTTTATCAAGATTAGATTCAAATTTATATAATAAATACTTGTGCATTAAAAGTTTGTACATTAATATAATAATGTTCATCTAATTTTTTTTATCAATATAAATATGTGTTTCATAAATTTTAGACATAAATCTTCATTATAAAATATTATGGTTTTACTAGATTCAATTTAATATGCTTTCAATATTTTTATAGAAATTTTGGTTTCTTTATTATTCATTTTTACTTTTATGATTACTATTATTATCATTGTATTCATTTTAGATTGAAAAGTCGATATCTAAAATGAATTTAAAGAAAATAATAATAATGGAAATAATAGTTAAAATAGTAAAATAAGAATTATGAATTTTTCAAATGAAAAAAATAAATTAGTTTTTTAATCATTGTTTTTAATTTATTTTAACATGGATTTAGGAATTCATTAGATATAGCATTAAGTTATAAATCCAATGAATACCCACTACATGTTATTATTGATGATGATGATGATGGTGATGATTAATGTCCACTAGGGCTAATTGGTGTTGATCATGCCTTAAGATGGTAAGTGATTACTTTGATTCCTTTTTGAATTTTGTTTCTATGCTCGAAAAGCATTAAGAAAAACTTTTCCAAGATCACCATACTTTTGTTGAAGGTTAAAGAGCTTGGGAGGTTGGTAGTGTGATCAATATTTTGAAATGAGATCTAATATGGATATTATGGATTGGACAATCTAAGAGAAAGTGTTTTCAACTTTAAACCTTCTTGGTGTCACAAAGGTGACACTCTTTTATCCATGGTTTTTAGGAATTGACCAACACCCGGTTTCAGTATGGAGATCATGAGAATTTGTTCTTATCTTAGCAATGCTTATTTTTTCTTTACCCTTGTATGTGGATAGATAATGTTGATATTCTAGATTAGGGTTGATTACATCTTTATAATACCCTTAATTTTCTTTTCCTCTAACTCTTTATCCACCACATTTTTCCTTAAATTTTGATTTGACATTTTTAATAGTATCTTTATTCTACAAAATGGTTTCTTTCACATGATTCTAATAGTTTAATAAGGCCGTGTTATACCATCCTTGCTTGAGTCGATGGTGGTTTATGACTTGATTTTGAAGCAATTTTAGAGTGGCCTCTTGTCTTCATGTTGTTTAAATGTTTCTTATACATTAGGTATCTAATAGTCATATCCATGCTCTCAATGGGGGAGGCTTGTTTCTATGAGGATAGGATAAAGGTGTATTCCTTTAATTTTGAGATTATAGGATTTATAAAATTCTTTTTATTTGCTCTATCTTTCTACAAGATTCATGAGATATACATTAAACTTCACATCCATAAAGATAATAGGTGTAATAAGAGTCTCAAGAGAGTTTCTTCTTATCCCAACTCAAAGATCAATTGATTTACTGTAATTGTTTTCAAGCACATAATATGATTTCCATCCCCAATAACCCCTTTCTCAATGCTATAGATTCCAATTGAGCTTGTGGTGAATATTAATTCAAATATATTGTTTTTAGTCACTTCCTCTCAGTTGTTGTTGTCATATACAAATGTATCATAAGATCTTATTGGATTTAATAATGATGACATTAGTCTTATAATTATAACAATCCGCCATATTGGAGAAAAAAGTCCTTGAGAAGGTCTTGATTTGGTTTCAAAGAATCATGAGGACTCTCCTTTCCATAAGAACAATATCGCTCGGCACTAAAGAAGATTGATGACACCCAGGTGAGAATAAATTTAAAGCTCCTTCTAATTTTTCCAAGCTTTCTTCTAACTTATCAATGCATATGCAAAAAATTTGGGGACAAGGACAACCTTGTTTGAAGCTTGATATTAGGTTAATCTCTTGTTCAACCCTGAGTGTTTTAAGCTTAGCAATATTTTTCTCATACATCATTATTGCAGTAGCCCTCAAATTGAAAGGCACTTTTGTCTCTTCCAACCTATTCCAAGGTTTTCCTAGGAACCATGTCAAAGCTCTTATGAGTCAGCAAAACAACAAAATTGGTTTAATAGTAGAACTCCTCTACAATGATCCTAATTGTAACTAGGTGGTCCATGGTTGAATGCTATCTCCTAAACTCGGCATGGCCTTTAGCTCTTTTACCATGGGAAGCTTTCTAGCCAAATGTTAGTCTTCTTTTTAGTAATTCCAAAAGCATTAAAATGGGGCTAATCATAATGGTCCCTGTAATTAGAGATGTTTTTGTCCCCATTTTTCAAACATAGAGACAATGAGGCTTTGTGTCAGGGGTTTAGGAAACTACTCCTTGGCTAAGTTGAAGAGCTTGTGTATGTGAGGGATAGGTGGCCCTCCAATTTTAAAATTTCAGCTTAGTAGCCTTGATGTCCTTAGCTTTCCCATTTGTGAAATTTTGCTTAAGCAGACTCTATGTCATATAAAGAAAAAACTTCTTCCTTTGCTTGTGGGACAATAGGAATGGTGTCCATGTTGTTAGGGGTTTTGTAAAGATTTTTAAGGTAGAATTCCAATCTGATGAGAGATCCTGTGCACTTTCTTTAGTATTGATTTTTAGAATTTGGCTTCAGAACCTCTTAGAGTCCAACTTGTATAGTTGTGAAAGTTATCTTGCCTTTTATTGAGTATAGTATCTTTTTTTCCTTTTAATTAAGGGTTTGTATCTATTGATCTTATCGAGTTTAAGGGCTCATTAGAAGCATCCTAATAAGCTTTCCTAGCAATTTCATTCTTTATCATACCAAGGGTTGAACATTACATTATTCTCATACTCATAATATGCCTAGGAGCCAATGCTTATGGTTATGTTGGTCCTACTACAAGAAAATTTGGAACTAGAGACTCTACTACATCAATTATGTTGGGCAAATTATTGATATTGCTATAGATTATGTCATATCTTCTTGGATACATAAGTTTACACCCTCCTTGGATCTCCATAATCATTCAATATTTCCATCTTCCCCTTTGTACATTTTTTGTTGCTTGTACTCTCAATGCTTTAATAACTCCTCTTCGCCTTGGCAGCCTCGCGATATATATTTTAGTGACTTATTTCCCAACACTTCATTGACCTTCATGAAACTCCATTATTGGACTTAGTTAGGGGATGGGAATAATATGGAGCAGTTGGTCTGATTTTGATCCATTACATGTTCCTTCTTTACCAATTCCCTCAATCTTGAGTCAGTTACCTAACAAGAAAAATATATATATCACTTCATTGGATCCCATAATGACCTCACAGCTTGCTTGTTGGGGGAGATTACTACGTCCTACTAAGTTAAGACAAAATAAGTCTTGCTTGGTGGAGAAAAACCTTGCATGTGAAAGAGAATATGACTTCTCTGGTCGAGTAGAAACTACCTTAGTTAACCCATAGTTAGCCCAGTATATAAAATATGCACCAACAAGTCATCCATAAGATGATGTGTTCTATTATAGAAGAGATGAATTATTCTGCCAAACCTCTTCAATACCTATAAGCTTTTCATTGGTTTAGTACATAAATAACTTACACTCTAAACACACATTATCACTTCTATATCACTTTTGTATATGTGTTGATAACCGACATCATGATCGATATACATTCCATTAGTATAATCGACACCTAGATCATTGCATGTATGAACATGCTTATAGTTGGCGGACGTGTTGGTAACCAACACCACTATCAATGTATATTCAGGGTGTGATAGAATTATATATCTTCATGGTGTGATGGGATGGTAACCGTAGTGGGTGCCACACATTTGATCCATTTGTAACACTAAAAAAATTAAAATTGTGCTCCATGCTGAAGGTTCAAAATATCAATAAAAAAAATGAAATTGTGTTTCCCTGCTAAAGGTTCAAAATATTAATATTTACAGAAAAAAGGAAATATGTTCACTCAGGAACATGATTTCGAAGCAAAATCTATTTTTTAAATATTTGGCAGTGATTTTTTTTTTCTTTTCTTTTTTCCATGTTTGTGATAATTGGAGGGTAAGTATCATCTACAGATACATTTGTTTGATTTTTTCTAAATACAAAAAAATTAAGCTAGAGTTTTTGAGTGATAGGTTTAGATCTAACAATATGTTGACCACTTTATTATAATTCCATTTATAACCAAGCATACTTCGCATTACCATGGTATTACAATGTTACATTATCAAAGGCATCCATCCTGTATAATTCCATTTAGAACTAAACATACTTGTTTTACATTATCAAACGCATTTATCCCATGTGAGAGTACTATATAATGAGTGTAGAGTCGGCATTTACTGCATGTTGAATTCTAATGCAAATCAATGTGATATTGATGTTAATATTGATTTTTAGGGTAGTTTGAAATTTGGGTGTGTCTATTTCTTATCGCTTTATGTTGTGATCAATGAGAATCACATTGCTTTATAAAAAATTCTTAGAATTAGAATTTTCTTTACTTCTTAACACATTCCGCAACATTTAATATATTATATTTGATCATGTATAATATGCAACTTGGGATTGGGATTGGTTGTAGTGTTGCTTTCTTTTCCAAATGGCCAATTACTATGAAATTAAGAGATCCAACAATTGCTTGTTTTGTTACAAATTGCACCATAGTCATCTCTTAAATAAAAGCTTCATTACCCACATGATAAGAAAGCCACTAACTGTAAATAAATTCTATGTGCTCCACTCTCATAATTTCATCTTTAAAAAATACGCCCTTTATCCTTACCAGATAATGAATAACTGACTCAAGCAACCACTATAACCATCTGACATGTTTATTATTAACATGTTTTCCACTCAATTATCTGATGTATTTTCCTTCTATTTGTGATGTGCTCAACGCTTCACATACTCACATCTATCATTTCATTGCGTAACATACTCACTCATTTAAACTTGTTTTTTATCCCTACCTTTTATATCAAATTAAGAAGCAAGGACTATGCATCTCTGATGCTATCTCACGTATTTCCTTTTATCTTTATGCATACTCTAACCTCATTAATGCATCTTTGCCAGAACAACCAACAACACATGTTAAGCGATGACTGTATTACTGCCTCCAAATAGTGTTCATCTTTACTCTTCTGATTTGTTCTCTTCAAATTGTCTTCATCTTTACTATCCTAATTTGTTCCCTTCAAATTGTCTTCATCTTTACTCTCCAAAGAAACAATAACAACAATTTTTAAAGTAAGATGTGAGATCAAGTTATTTGTTACCTCCAAATAACGTTCATCTTTACTCTCCTGATTTGTTCCTTTGAATTGTCTTCTATCTTTACTCTCCAAAACAATAAACAACAATTTTTTAAAAGTAAAATGTGAGATCACTTAGTAGTATGATATCATTTCCATCATTATAAACCATTTTATTCTTCCCTGTTAGACATTTCATGATATTTTAAACATTTTAAACATGTTTGGCTTCCATTTCCCCATCATATTGTTGTAGTAAAGTTCCTCATGTGGGCAGGAGAAACCCCCGTTGGATCAAGAACCCTCTTTGATCCAAGACAAAAAACAAATGAGTGAAGTACTTTTCCCTAGACCTATTTCAAAAGTGGAATAGAAGAGAGAGAGATGGGTGAGCTTACCTTTTTATCTGTTTTCCTCGGCTGCTCCAGCCACAGTCTAGTTGATGTCCAAGCTCCTAAGCGCTAGAAAAGTCCTACAAAGAACAATGAGAAACCTCCTTCTTCCACACTATATTGTTAAGTATAAACATATTTATCCACATGATGGATTAAACAACAATAGACATGCATATAATTAGCTTATAGGAATGAGAAATAGGACAAGTTATTTATTAATGGAAAGCAAATAATAGTGAAACACTTACAATCTCAATCTCGAAGTTGCAACATATCCTCCAAGCTCTCATTCTATCTCATTTGGGTCTCACACAATCATAAGCATGACACTCTCAATTTTCCTTCCACTTTTTGAATGTCTCAAGATAAGAAGTATGATAGCTGAAATTCTCTCTCCCACCTTTTCATAGCCTTGGCCTTCATTATATAGGTATTGAGGAATCATAACCATAGGATAGGTTTGAGGAGATGATTTGTTCAAATGAGGATTTGTCTCAACTAAAAATATTGACCTTTCCTTGAATAGAAGACAACTTGAACCAATCCCTTAACCAACTAATATCTCTTGGAAACTACCTCACAAATTAAGGCATGATGGTTGCAACAACTGCATCGCCCCCCCCGTAACTGTGCATAGGGTGATGGAAAAGGGATTATCACTCCCTAATCGACTCTTGGGAAGCGATGATTAGGGTTTATCCCTCCTTGTATATGGTGAGATGAAGCTCAATCGAGTCAAATATCAAAGGGAAAATTAGAATTTCAACTTCCAAGTGATATATTTCCCTTTCCAAGTTTGTCTTGGGGTCATGAAAAACAATTTTTCATGGTGATGAAGTTATGACACTTGGTAAAGTGTGACACTTAAGTTCGACACTTAGGTGCGACATTTTGCGTGCGACACTTAGGTGTATAATTGTTGTGACACATAAGTGCGACATTTGTAGTGCGACAATTAGGTTGTAACACATCTTCCCATAGATTTGAGTAATATCTTTGAAATAAGTAACATGGAAGCACCTTTCAGATACATTGATATTTTTGTCTACATAGTGGTAGATGGGGTGATATTTTTTTCTACTTATGGCCTTTGTTTAGTGTGGTAGCACTTGTTCCCGTTAATTTTTAAGATATTGAAAGCACTTGCTTCAGGATAATTGATATTTTGTCTACACTTAGTGGCGGATGGTGATATTTTTTCTACATATGTCGCTGTTCCATATTAGCACTTGTTCAATTATAATTTTTATAATTTTAAGAAAGCACCTTTTAGATGAGGTGATACTTTTCTCTACACTTATGTCCTTAGTTCATTGTATTAGCACTTGTTCCCAATATAATTTTTAGAATGTTAAGAAAGCACCTTTCAGATGAGGTGATATTTTTGTCTACATTTGTGTCAAATTTTGCTCATTGTAAGTAACACTTGTTTTTCAATTATAATTTTTAGAATGTTAAGAAAACACCTCTCACATGAAGTGATATTTTTGTCTACAATTAGTGGCACATGAGGTGATATTTTTATCTGCCCATGTGCTTGTTCATTTAGTATTAGCAGGTTCGTTCCATTTATAATTTTGAATCATTCAATATTTACCTCTTAGATGAGGTGATATTTGTTTCTACACTTATGTCATTTGTTAATTGTATTAGCACTTGTTCCCAATATAATTTTTAGAATGTTAAGAATAGGCTTTTCAGGAGGATGATGTGATGTTACCTCTACACTTAATGGCAGATGATGTGATATTTTTGTTTACACTTACTGGTAGATGATGTTATATTTTTGTCTACACTTATATCCTTTGTTCATTCTATTAGCACTTGTTCCCAATATAATTTTTAGAATGTTAAGAAAGTGCCTTTATGAAGTGATATTTTTGTCTACAATTAGTGGCACATGAGGTGATATTTTTGTCAACCCTTATGTCCTTTTTTCAATTGATGGCACATGAGGTGATATTTTTATCAACCCTTATGTCCTTTTTGCATTGTATTAACACTTGTTTCTTATTATAATTTTTAGAATGTTAAGATTTTTGAATGTTATGTTAAAATATATGTTAAAATCTACATTTTCAACATAATCAATCAAATGATAGATTGTGAAATCAATAACATGTATATCTTTGTTTTCAATTGAAGAAATAAATCTTGACCAATTTAATAAAAAAATTACATATAACATGTATTTTTGTCAAAATAAAAAGTGCATTTATCTCACTATCTTAAATGGGAACCTTATCAAAATCTTCAATATTCATTAATTTAATAACATTAACCAAAGTCTAGGATATGCTTCTAGAACAAACCACTAAAGTAATATTCCTCCAATACCATTGTAGTTTCTAAGTCATACCACTAGATTAATATTCCTCCAATACCATTGTAGTTTCTAAGTCATAGTTCATCAAATTTTGTGGTTATTTTATTTAAAAAAAAAGGTTTATATTCTAAGTGTGCTATACTTTCAAATGGGACTTACCTTATACTGTTGTCTTAGCTACAAATTTCATTCCCATCAAAATTGTCATGTGAGGAAAGCAACACATTCATTATAAATGAGCACCTCGTGTCTTACATAGAATGTATGACTTTAAGAAATGATAATTACAATTAAGACTTTGTATTAAATTGAATGGGAAAGAGGTATTTTGAAACGTGAGGAAGATTTAGAATTTTACTCAAAATTTGATTTTAGTGGGTAAATTTACCAATAATTTAGATTCATAATCTTTGAAAATAGATTTATAATATTTGAAAATTGATCAAGTTTGAAATTAAAAATAAATTTGTTAACAAAAGATTAGATTCAAATTTATATAATAAATACTTGTGCATTAAAAGTTTGTACATTAATATAATAATGTTGATCTAATATTTTTTTATCAATGTAAATATGTATTTCATAAATTTTGAACATAAATCTTCATTATAAAAATATTATGGTTTTTACTAATTCAGTTAATATAACAATATTTTTATAGAAATTTTGGTTTCTTTATTCATTTTACTTTTATAGATTACTAATTGTCAGTGTATTCATTTTGGAATTGGAAAAAAGTTGAAATCTAAAATGAATTTAAAAGAAAATAATAATAAAATAGTAGTTAAAATAATAAAATAAAATTTATAAACTTTTTAAATGAAAATAAACTAGTTTTTTAAATGTATTTTTAATTTGTTTTCTTATAGGTTTATTGTAATTTGAGGAACAATTGGATATAGCATTAAGTTATAAATCCAATGAATATCCACTATACATATTATTAGTAAGTGATGATGAGTGATGATGGTGATTTAGCACGTCCACTAAGACCTAATTGGTCTCAGGACCTTAAGATGAGTGAAGTGATTGCTTGGGTTCTAACTAGGAATTTTGTTCACATTATAGAAAGCATTAATAGAAAGCTTTCCAAGATCACCACTTTTGATGAGTTAAAGAGGTTAGGAAGGTCGGTATTATGATCAATATTTTGAAAATGAGATCTAATATGGGTATAAGTTTGGACAATCTAAGAGAAAATTGCTTTTCATCTTTAACCTTCTTAGGTAATACAAGGGTGACACACTCTGTCATCCCATGGTGTTTGGAATTATTAACACCAGGTTTTAGTATGGAGATCATGAGGAATTTGTTCTTATCTTAGCAGAAATGCTTATTTTTCTTTACATGGCAAAGCAGGATAGATAATTTTTGATATTCTAGATTGGGGTTGATTACATCTTTATATTTTGCTTAATTTTCTTTTTCCTATAACTCTTTATCACACCACATTTTTTCCTTAAATTTTGATTTGACATTTTTTTTAATAGTATCTTTGATACGTAAAAATGGTTTCTTCCATGATTCCCAAATAGTTTAACTTGAGGTAGATTGTGTTTATCCCCCTTGCATCCTAAGCTTGAGTTGATGGTGGTTGTAACTTGATTTGAAGCAATTTTAGGTAGCCTCTTGTCTTCCATGTTGTTTGCTTGTTCTTATACATTAGGTATCTAGTCCTTATCCATGCTCTCCAATGGGGGGAGGCTTGTTTCTAAGAGGAGGATGGGAGATG
This sequence comes from Picea sitchensis, assembly GCA_010110895.2. Lineage (NCBI taxonomy): Eukaryota > Viridiplantae > Streptophyta > Pinopsida > Pinales > Pinaceae > Picea > Picea sitchensis. The sequence goes on from SNQJ01S0109404.1 coordinate 13,877, forward strand.
GTGTATTTCCTTTAATTTTGAGATATAGGTTATAAATTTCTTTTTTTGATTTTCTCCTATCTTCCTCAGGATTCTCTAGAGATAATGTGACCCCAAACTTCACATCCATAAGGAATAATAGGTGTAATAAGAGTCTCAAAGAGGGTTTCTTCTTATCCCAACTCCAAAGATAGAATTTGATTTACAATTGTTTTTCAAGCCCATAATATGCTTTCCAATCCCCAATAATCCTTTTCTCAATGCTATAATTCCAATTGAGCTTGTGGTGAATATCAATTCAAGATATTTGTATGAAGTCACTTCCTCCAAGTTGTTGTTGTCATATACAAATGTATCATAAAGGGATCTTATTGGATTTAATAATCATGACCTTAGTCTTGTCGGTATTAGCAGTCCATACCCATATTGGAGAAAAAGTCCTTAAGGATTCTTAGTTGGTTTCAAGATCGGGGACTCCTTGCCATAAGAAACGATATCATCGGTATAAAGAAGAAGATTGATGACTATGCAAGTGAGAGTAGGGCGAAACAACACCTTTTTCAAGCATTCTTCTAACATGTCAATGTATATACCAAAAAGGGTGGGGACAAGGGACAACCTTGTTTGACTTTGATATTACAATTAATCTCTTGACAGCCCTCGGTGTTTTTAAACTTAGCAATAACATTCTCATACATCCTTATTGCGGCAACCCTCAACTCGAGAGGCACTTTATCTCTTCCAACCCTCTTCCAAAGGTTTTCTTAGGAACCATGTCAAAGATTTTTCTAAAGTCAACAAAACAACAAAAAGATTGGTTTTAGTATTGCGGAACTCCACCTCTGCTGATGATCCTAAAGTATTTCTAAGATGGTCCTGAGTTGAATGATATCTCCTAAACTTCGGCATATTTTAACTCTTTACCATGACTTTCTAACCAAATGCTAATCTTCTTTTCCAAAATAATTCCATAGCTTGGCTAAAATCATGTAATCATAATGGTCCTATAATTAGAGATATTTTATCCCCATTTTAAAAATAGGAACAATGAGGCTTTGCATCGAGGGTTTAGGAAGTCATGGCCGCTAAGTTGAAGAGCTTGTGTATGTGAGGATAAGGATTGGCCCTCCAATTTTAAAAATTTCAGTTTGGTAGCTTTCAATGTCCTTAGCTTTTCCCATTTGCGGGCAGCAACTGAACTCTATGTCATCTAAGAAAAAAAATCTTCCTTGTAGGGACAATAGGAATGGTGTGTCCATGGCATTAGAGAACTTTTAAAAACTTTTAAGGTGAGAAATTCCATTGTGTTAAGGAATCTATTATTTTCTTTAGTATTTTGTTTAACAATTTGGCTCGAACTTCTTAGGATCTAACTTGTATAGTTGTGAAAGTTGCTCTTGCCTTTTATTGATATAGTATCATTTTTTCCTTTTTAATTAGGGCTTTAATAAGTATTGATCTTATCGAGGAGTTTAAGAGCTCATTAGAAGCATCCCTAATGGCTTTCTAGCAATTTTACACATTCTTTATCATACCAAGGGTTGGTTGTTCTATTATTCTTTTATGAGACACCTCGAAAGAATAATAGACTTCCACAACCTAAATTAGAAATATAAAAAATAACATGTTATTAACCATTTTTAGATAAATTAAAAACAAAAAACAAACAAACAAAAACAATATATTTATTGAAATTTTCTAATTTTATTTTGATATTTAAAAATATAAATGTTTTTTAAGACTTTATTTTAATATTAAAATACTATATATTTAATGACTTGTATACTTTAAGTTTACCTTAATTTAATTTATTTGTTTAATATATGGAAAACTATGAATTTTAATTGTGTATTGAATTAAAATTTATTAAGATATGTGACCATCCAACATTACCTAACAATCACGATGGATTATATTAATTAATAATCTCTTTATATGAATGTACCAACCATGATGGACACTAATTAATGGACATGATGATTGACACTAATTAATGATCTGCACAACCTGTACTTAGACGTGTCATGATGTCTTTTTATGAATGCACCAACCTGTAATACTCAAACATGTCATTGTTTCGAGGATTCACATCAAATATCGGTGAACATCCCACTCTTACAAAAAGTGAGCCGAGTGGAAAAGTTGGAGGCAATTTACACGTATCCTTTCTAAATCATAGCTAACAACGATCATATATGTGATAAGATGATCCATGGGATTAAGATGGGTCACATGAGGTTGGAAAGTGAGGACAAACAATGGATAAGGAAAGTCACCATTAACATGATATTTTATTTTTCGTATATATTTTTATTAAGAAAACTAATTATAATTTCTACATTCAATATATCATAATTTTTTAATAAAATTTGGATAAGATGAAAGATTGGATAGGATGAATTTGAATGGACATAAAATAAAAACCAAGAACCTATGAATTTTAAGTTTTCATTTTTTAAAGAAAAACCTCAACCATCTAAATCTCAATGTAATAGATTGTTTGCCACATAGTGTAAGTTTAATATTCTAAAATAAGTTTTATAATAATGTAAGGATGCCTTACAGATACACATACACATACATATATATATGATGTAAATGTTTATAGAAAAGTTTTGTATCTAAAACTAAATATACTAACGAAGGTGCACCTAGAAAAAAACATGACAATAACATTTCGACACGAGTGCTATATTAACCGAACATAAATTGGCCCATCATGTGATATCTTTGTATTATCATTCTATTATATATATATATATATATATATAATGTGAATAAAACCTATGTGGGTCTAATGGTTAAGAAAATGTGTTTCCTCCTAGAGGTTACAAGTTAAAATCTAGAGGGTAAGGGTATGTATACCTCATAGACTTTACGGTCGAATTGATGAACGAAGGAGTTTCCCTTGTCTCACAAATAAGGGGGTATCATACACACCAATTTGGTGTATGCTGTCTTGAGTAAGTGACCTTAAAATTAGATTATTATTATTATTTTACCATTGTAATATTTATTTAATTTTTTTTTAATCATATTGTATACAAATTTTTTTTATATATATCTTATATGAATAAACATTATTGTCAAGTTAATAATGTTGTAAAAATAATAATGATATTGATTCTTTTATAAAAAAATTTTTTCACTTGAATCGGGTGTTAACATATGGGGTAATGATTGCTCTTATGTGTCACAATGCCATCATCCCATACACACTCCACAAACACATATGTAACATCCAGCTTTTGCAAACACACATTATTAACAATCTTTGAATACACTTGCATGCAAGTGATCCGGTTTCATTATATAGTTGTTTGTTTAGCTTATGGATTCTTATGATGATGTAGATGGATTATGATGTTGTGTTATTTAATATCTATGTATTGTGGATTATATGATTTCCCTTGAGTGTTCGGGACACTTAACCCGGATTAAGAGACCTGCAGCATCAATGGACCTCCTTGGACTCCATATAAATTAACCGGGAGTGGACTGTATTTGTTAAGGTATTTTTATTTATTCATATGTGAACATATGATTGGGTATATTATGATGTTGTTTATGGATGTTAGTAGATGTTTCGTTGATGGATGGATGTTGATGATTGCTTTCTAATCAGAATCACATAAGAGTAAAGGGGCCATGCACAACAACTTGAGATATTGAGGAAGTGTAGCAACAACCCATGTAATAGCTGACTAGCACTTTTGCATTAATAGGTGTAGGTTAATGATTACAGTTCAAGAGATCCATGATGTCATGAGGGAAGAATGAGACAATCTCTCACGAAAAGATTCTAAAGAACGCATAATAAAGGTAGTCCTTATTACTTATATGTCTTTAGTCTCTCACAAGGTTTCCTGATTGGAGTATTGAATCCAAGGGTTGAACAACTACCAAAACCAGAGTCAAGAGGCTAGTGGCACCTTGGAGCACGTAGTGCATCTTGAAGGAGACATCATGTAATTAAAAGAAAAATTGAATCAAAGCAGTGGCACCCTTGGAGCATAGAGTTTGTCTTGAAGACGCGTGTGGTATACAAAAAATGATGAGTCAATCTAGGTAGCCTAGAAAACTTGAGCGATTGTTAAACCTTAAAATCTTGAGTACCTGCCTAATTAATTGATTGATTGATTAATTAACTAAAGAATGAATTTATTGATTGATTGATTAATTAACTAAAGAATGAATTTATTGAGCATAATCCCGAGGTTCTAGGCTTTTGCAAATAAAGATTTAACAAAGCCTAAGTCTAAGTCAGTGACAAGACTAAAAACTAAATTTTTAAATTCAATGATGAGGGGATGAAATAAATCTAATTAAGAATCAATGAAAATAAAAATAAATCCTAAGGAGTGATTAATACACTTGTGCAAGTAAATACTAAATTAGAATTTAAATTGAGAAAGGAATAAAACATAAATATGTGTAAGCATAGAAATGTATCTAGTCTAATATAACTAAAGAATTTTGCTAATTTAAACACAACTTAGTTTTAGAAATTCGTCAATCTTTAAAGGGGAAATAAAGGTAATAAAGAGACAACTAGGAGTGATTTTAGGAGCATTTTTAGGATGGGTGAGGGAAATTGATATTTAATTTTAATTGAATTCTGTATTTATTGGTGCAACTAAGGGAACGTGTGACAAGTGTATGGGGGGAGTAATTCCTAATTAATTTTTAAAAAACAAATTTAATGTGAAAATGGAAAGTGGTCACTAAGAAAAATTCTATAAAAGAAATGATTGAGAGGAGAAATGGGGAATGACTAGTAGGAGTAAGGTTATGTTGTAGAAATTATGATTGATTTTACTTGTGAGAGTTAGGATACCCAACTCAAGAAAGAGAGTGGTAGCTCTAATTTGCGAGGTGAGTTGGGAGCTAGAGTATTCTGGTTGTGGTTGTGCGTGGCCCCTTTGTGTCTAAGGGGGCTAAGGGGGAAGAAGAGTACCCCTAGCATTGGCTGGGAGGTACGGGTGAAGTCTTCACAGTTAGCAAGCAGACAAAGGAAGGGAACACCTATCGCCAAGGATCGCCATCAAGCTTATCTTCATCGCTCATGGTATTTCATTTGAATTGCGATGTACTAAATTCTTATTGTATTTTCATTAAAGTTGCAATGCATTAAGTGTTTATTGTATATATATATATGAGGTATTCTCAGTGTTTGTATTCCATACAATCTTTGTGTTTTCTGTTTCACATTTTCCCAACTATTTTAGTTACCTTTTCCCAATGATCTTGTTGATTTTTTCCCAGCGATTGGGTCTCTTTAAACCTCTGTGATTTCCTTGTTACCCAACGTTGTCTCCATTGCTCATCGATTTTTTTAACTTGTTACCCTACAGTTTTCCTTTCCAATCTTTGTGAATGGAATGCAACCTCAGTGAAATTATGGGTGCTAGATCCATGCGATTTCTCCCATGCTTTGTCTCTGTGATTGGCAGTGAATTTTCACCCAATTTAGAGTTCTTCCTAGCGTGTTTGGTTCCTAGATTTATCTCTTTGTTCTTTTATGTGTAAATCATTCCCAACTTGTGGGGAAGAATAGCATGCGTTTTTACCATCATATCTCTGCGTTTTTATGTGTAAAACATGCCCATCTTGTGGGGGAAGATAGCATGCATTTTTACCATCATATCTTTGTGTTTTTTTATGTGTAAATCGTTACCATCTTGTGGGGGAAGCTAGCATGCGTTTTTACCATCATATCTCTACGTTTATTATGTGTAAATCATGCCTAGCTAGTGGGGGAAGCTAGCATGTGTTTTACCATCATATCTCTACATTTTTTATGTGTAAATCGTGACCAGCTTGTGGGGGAAGCTAGCATGCGTTTTCCTCATTATCTCTGTGTTGTTGGGGAATTCACCAACTCTTCATTTTCATTCATGTCTCTGAGTTATTTATTGTCCCTGCCTTTTCATTATTCCTACAATTTTCCAACATTAAAAGATGCCCTGCACATTGGAGTGTCCTTAGGTTTCATTTGATTTTAGTTAGTAATATTCAAAGGAAGATATCTTCTTTTTAAATATGATCGCCTAGTTTTATAGGTATCTGTTTTCTTGTGATATATAGAAGTCTTAAAATGTAATATTTGTTAATAAGTGTCATTTTATATCTCAATGTTAAAAAAGTAAATTAATATGGGTTTCCTTTTGCAATTAGTAAATCAACCACATGCAATTCATGAAGCCTAGATTTTAAATTCCAATTTGATAATACTTGTAGAATATTTTTACATAGGCCTTCCATACAATATGTTTATGCAGTATAAATTCAATCATGTGAAGGTGTGCCTTTAGATAAGACCTAGCTTCATTCATAGTGATTTATTAACACAAGCATGGTTTTGTTTCCTTCTACTCCTCTTGGTAGTTCTAGGCATAGGAAGTGGTAATGTAATTATGATTGGAAGTCCTTTAGGGAGCACATTACAACCAATTTAATGTTTGTAATTTTGAAGACTCGTGGAAGTTATATCCTTTACCCATCTAATAACCAAATTTGATTTCTATTATCAATGGTATTATAGTTGACCTGGGTTCCTTCATTTGTGGGTCCTTCTGTAATTATTAATTAGAATTGTAATTCAACTCAGAAGTTCTCTTCAATATTGTTATTAAGGCTCGATATTTTGGTTTACAGATGGATAAGTAATATAAGAAATGTTAACTTAATGTATGGTTGAGAGGATCTATCCTCGCACACGATCTCATAATTGAAAATTTAATATAGTGAATGATTGTTTAGACCTTAGACTTCTTGCGCACAAATGAAAATTTAATATAATGAATGATTGTTTAGATCTTAGACTTCTCGCATGCAATGAAAATTTAATATAATGAATGATTGTTTAGATATTAGACTTCTTCCGTGAAATGAACAATTATGTGATGAATGATCAACTTCATGTGATTAGATTTACTCATGCTATGAATAAAAATTTATGATTTCTCTTGTGCCTTGGATTTAGTGTGATGTATGATGGTTATGTGATTAGTTTGAATACTTGCAAGCCATGAATTAGATGTGATGTATGATGATAAGTTGATGATGACCCTTACACTTGAATAATTAATGTTTAGGTTGTTGGATTGATCTAGTTGATTGCAGCTGATTGAATTAGTGGGATTTAGACACCTCCTTGTTCCTTAGAACAATCGCCAGCCTTGAGACCTTAAATGGTCAAAATCAATTGGATCCTGGAGGACCTAACCTTGCAGGGTAGGTTGGGCGGGTAGTATCTTTATGTATTCTTGATGTTATCTTGTTGTTATCGTTATGTTATCTCATGTTACCCTTGTGTTATATGATGACTATCCTTATGTGATGAGTTGAGAGATTAAAGGTATTGATGATTCCAATTGATCGCGATGAGTTGATCTTGCGTCACCATTCATGATGCTTGTTGATTATGTGTCATTATTCAAATACGATGATGTGTGATTTTATGTCGTTACTAAATATGTTGATGCGTCGGTTGCGATATTATTTTATTATGAATATGAGATGCTTGTAATTCCTTTAATTATAATGCCATTGATTATGTGTTGTTGAATTATGTGTTGATGCTAATTTTCCCTATTCTTAAAAAAGTATACCTATTGTTCTTCTCTTTTTCTTAGGCATAACAGAGGGTCATTACATGATATCATCATGATGTCTAGGGAGAGAAAGGACTCAGGAGCGAGTACGAGACTCTTCCCACCAACTTTTAACATCATGTTTATGGGTGGAGAATTCAAGATAGTGAGATTACCTCCCAGTATAAGAAATGGCTCGATGTTGGGTCATGTGGAGGAATTGAGAGTATCCAAGGTTACCGTTCGAAGAAGAGGAAAGGAAGTAAACATCCTAGAATCATGAATCTCTCGATAGGAAGGTGGGTTCTTATATTTGAGGACCAATGCATGAATACATCTAGATTGTTCTCCCTAGCGAATTATGTGCATCATACACAAGGATTAGAGCCTCAAACAAAGCTAGGTAGCACCCCCATTTGGTTCCTAGGTATCCCTATTTTAATTTTTATTCTCCGATGTATACTTGTAGACTGGGGGGAGGCTACTTGTTTGTTTATGTAAGGTAATAGATATATTATAATAAGTGGAAACACAAATATTGCAACAAATACCAGCAGAACAACAAAACATAGAGAATCACAACACCAAAGATGATACCTTTATTGATAGAAAGTCAAGTTCACTTACCTCTTCGAGGGGGAAACCTAGAGCTATATTACAATGATTCTCAAGATAAGACTTTCCCATTCCTTATACTCCTATTTATACTAATTCTATATTATAAAAAACATTCTAAAGGAAGATATTTCTAGAAGCAGAAGCTTCTATTAATCCCTCTTACATTAGACTTGTTCAAATTATTAAATAGGCCTTATTAACTAATATCATCCTTTATTACATGGAAAATATATTATTCTACCTATGTGAGGAGTTAGGTAGGTTAGGTCCCTAACATTCCCTCCCCCTTGAAGAAAAACTTTTTCCTCAAGGCTTGAGATGAACAAATTTTTGCAGAGTGGTAGTGATATCCTAGGTAGCATCCTTTGGAGTTGCATCCTTCCATTGAACCAACACTTACTTTATGGTGCACTAATGGAGATGACACTCTCGCTGAAATAAGGTTGCGTGTGTCTACAACCAAATGGAACCTTCTTCATCCAACTCAGGGAGACTGGTTTGAGTCTGGTACTTAGTTCCAATCACTTTCTTTAAGCATGAGACATGAAAAAAAGGATGGATCTTAGAATGAGTGGGAAGAGCTAACTGGTAGGCCATGGGCCCCACTTTCTTGAGAATTGTATAAGGTCCATAAATTTGGGTGCAATTTTATGACAACGTTCATGTTTGAGTGAATTCTTCTTATAAGGTTGCAGACAAAGAAACACCTTGTCCCCTTTAGCAAATTGACATTCAGAATGACCCTGGTATGCTTGTTGCTTTATGTGATTTTGAGCCATGACCGAATTTAATCTGTGGGTATAGAGAATGGCCACTGAGACTGTAATATTTTTGTCAACCTCATGAACCTTGGAGATGCCTAGAATGTAGGAGAGAACCAACGGTGGATTTTTCCCATAGACTACTTCAAAAGGAGTCATGTGAGTGGTAGTATGGTAAGATGTGTTGTATCACCATTCATACAAGGATAACCACTAAGCCCACTAATATGTTTATCGAATGAAAAATAAAACAAATATGTTTCCAGACACTTATTGATAGCTCCATTTTTTCCATCATTCTAGGGATGATAGGCAGTGCTGAGATGAAATTGGGTTCCCTAAAGCTTGAACAATTCTTACCAAAAGTTTTTGGTGAAATTTTGATCTTGGTCAGATACAATAGAATGTTTCATGCCATGGAGTTTGAATATATTATCCATAAATATTTGAGCCACTGTGGATGTGGTGAACATATGGTGAAGAGAACAAAAATGAGCATATTTGGAAAGATGATCTACTACCACCATGATGACTGACTTATTTCTTGATTTAGGTAAGATAACAATGAAATACATAGAAATATCCCTCCAAATAGCAGGTGGAATCGAGAGTGGTTAGAGTGTGCCTAAAGATTTGATTGTTTCACCCTTATTGCAATGAAAGGTATCACATTTAGTCACAAAGGTGCAAATTTCGTGTTTCAAATTGTCCCAAAAAAAATAACATTCGACCTATTCATAGGTTTTTGTAAACCCTGAATTCCTAGTTGTGGGTGAAGCATGAAACTTAGAGAGAACCATGGATTTAAGGTTAAATTGTTTTCTTAAATATAGGATACCTGTATAGCGAAGCTCATCATTGTGGAAAGAGTACCCAGGAGAAGCTTGAGGATCCTATTGCAAGTTTTGGATCAAGCCATAAAGTTTGGGATCTTGCAACCATTCTTGGTGAACAACCTACACCCAGCCTGCTACAATGAATGAGAGGGAAAATAGGGACCCTTTGTCTTAATATTTCCTTGAAAGATCATAAACAACCATATTTTATTTTCCCTTCTTGTATATGATATAATAATCATATTTAAACATCTTGGTCACCCATTTTTGTTTCTATAGGTAGGAAATTCTTTGCTCCAAAAAATGCTTGAGGCTACAATGATCAATTCTGATTTGGAAGCATTTCCCAAATAGATATGGATACCAGAGATCCACTACATGCATAATAAACAAAATTTCCTTTTCATAAGTGGATTGGCCCAAATGTCAGTCTAATAGTTGTTTTCTAGTGAAAGATAAAGGGTGGCCATCTTGCATGAAGACTACCCAAATTCCTTTTCCTAAGGCATCATATTCCAAGACAAAAGTAATTGTGAATATGGTAGTGTCAAGACATGATTTGTGGCCATAGCATCTTTCGAGGCTTGGAAATATTGATTAGTTGTTGGAGTCCAATTGAAAGCATTCTTTTTAAGAAGAATAATGAGAGGAGTTGAATTTTTTCCTTAATTCTGAACAAACTTGCGATGATATCTCGTTAAACCCAGGAAACCACATAATATTTTGAGTTTTTTAGGGTGAGGCCAATCCTTCATAGCTTCAATTTTCTTAGGATCCACATGTACACCATCCTTTCTAACAATATGACCTAGGTATTCCACTTCATAGGCATCAAAAGGACATTTGCATTGTTTGAGATAAAATTTGTGCTTAGATAGAATGTGGAGAACTTGATCCACATGGGTGAGATGAGATTGCCAAGTTTTACTATAGATGAGAATATAATCAAAGAAAACTAAGACAAAATGATGAAGGAAAGGAAACAAGTGTAGCACAATTGACCCCTTAATCATCACTTAGGCTGGTGGGATGTCGACTTTCCTTTTCTTTCCTCAAGACATGCTATTGGATTGCATCAATTTTTTAAGTGAAGACTTCTTTTATCACAATCTATATTGTATTAACTCTTACTAAATTCTCAGAGACTCTCCTTTCTAGAGTTTACTAAGGTGACTAGGTGTCTACCACCCTTATTTAGATGGTTAGTATTATTCCTTGCCATCATATGAGTGATCCGTGGCCATTCAGGCCCATTCCTATCAAAATTCTCAATAGACCCAGGTTGGCATCCTCTCTGACGGTATCATTCTGATGGATCATCCCAAGGGATCCAACAATCCTTAGACTCTGGATTCAATGGCTATGATTTCTTCAGTGCCCCCACTTACTCGATAGATACTCTCCACTCAAATGCCCACTATACTTGCTAGATAATAGGACCCACAAAATATATAGTTGATATTAAACCTCTCCCACACACTAATTAAAATTCCACCTTCGACCTCAGAGTCCCTCCTATCATAGCATCTCTAATCTGGTAATACAAACCACTCCTAACAATAGATCCTCAGTCCAAAGTTGATCTCCCTCATACTTTATCTCCTTGGGTTCTTATTGAAACCCTTACCTTACATGATTGAAGAACTCGTCACATTGTGAGAGGGTATTGATCCTTTGTTGGATGTCAAAATATCCCACACTTTTTCCTACTAAGTGTGTGTCCCGCACACTCCGACTGAGTGCATCCGCCACTTTGTTTTCCTTTCCCTTTATGTGTTTAATTTCAAAATCAAAATATCTGATCAATACCATATATAAGGCCTATATAACATTTAACGTCGGTTGGTCAGACAAGTACTTCAGATCATAATGGTCGGTCATCGAGACGAACCTTCTTCTAAGAAAGTAATGCCTCCATGTTTTCAACGCATGCAAAATTGTTGTGAGCTATAGATCATGAGTAACATAATTTTTAATGTGATCATTTATTTTTCATGATTCATAACTGATCACTTATCCCTCCTACACAAGGAATCCATTGATTCATTCCTTGGAAGAATAAGTACAAACCAATAAATATTTTTCAGAGTTTGCAATCTTCAAAATAGGGGCTTTGGTCAAAAGGACCTTCAACTGTTGAAAGATAGTTTCACACTCTATTGACCATATAAATTGTTTCCATTTTATTTGTAATGAGGTAATGGGATGACCAATCTTGGAAAATCCTTTTAAAAACCTTCTATATTACCCATCTAATCCCATGAAAGAATTAAACTCTATGACATTTCGAGGGGCAGGCCAATCCATGATTTCCTTGATCTTTTTGAGATCTACTCTACCACTCCTTCTATTGATATGGTGTGACCTAAATAATGGATTTTCTTTTGAAAGATATCACACTTGATGAAATTAGAATAAATATGGTTATATATTAGCACTTGTAGCACCATCTCGAGATTCTCCTCATGCTCTTCTTTAGCCTTGGAATACGCCAAAATATCATCCACACATACCAAGAAAAATTGTCTATATATATGTTGAGAAAATTATTCATTAGGAAGATGAAAGTAGTTGGTGCATTAGTAAGTTTGAATGGAACCACCACAAAATCAGTGTCCATGCCTTGTTCTAAACACTATCTTGTGAATCTTCTCATCCTCAATTCTGACTTGGTGATATCTCAATCTCAAATCAATATTTTAGAAAACTGTGGTTCCCCTCAGCTCGTCAAAGACATCATCAATCCTAGGAAATGGATACTTGTTCTTAATGGTCCTCTTGTTCAACTTCCTATAGTCAATACATATCCTTAGTGTACCATCCTTCTTCTTTACAAACAGGGATTGTACTCCCCAAGGGGATACACTTGGTTTGAAATAACCTTTATCCAACATATCCTTCAAGTGTACCTTCATCTCCACCAATTATGGTGTGCTCATTCTATAGGGAACTTTTGATGTTGGTGTTGCTTCAAGCATGATATCTATCAAAGAATAAAGATATCTCTTAGGAGGTAATCTAGGAATCTCCTCTGGAAATACATCCTTAAACTCCCGCAACATAGGGTTATATTTGGCCTTCAACTCCTTACCTTCCACTAAGTTAATAAATTGTATCACATACAAGGGGCACCCTTTCCGACTGAACTTCTTAAGCTACAATGTCGATATTTGTCTAGCTGAAACTAGTTTCCTAATGCCTTGCAAAATCTTTGCATTTCCTTTTTCATCTTCACACTCCAAGGTTTTCTTGTAGCAATTCAATTTTTTCTTGTGGGAATCTAGCCAATCCACACCTAATAGTATATCATATGATACCAAAGGTAGGATGTTCAGGGATGCTAGAGTATGTAGTCCACTCATCTCAAATGGACATGCTTCTATCATTTCTGCCACTTTTCTCTTAGTTCCCATGGCTAGTTGGACCAATCATGACCTTGCATGCTTCTTCCTCTATAATGCACATGCTTCAATAATTTGGGGTGAAACATAACTAAGGTTAGATCCAGGGCCAATTAAAATAGAAAAACGTTGCTTGACAATTATACCTTCCATCTCCACTACTGAAGCTTGGTGGTCTTGTTGGCCCTTCAACATGACCTATTTTGGAACTTTGACAGCCTATCGAAGGAGGACTGCAAGACGAAGCGGAGATCACGGGATCTTGGCCCCCTTTTTGGGTTTTTGGGAATATGTAATGGGAAGGGGATGTCGACCCATGGGTTTACCCATGTCTAGGCCTATTTTGTATGTATATATAGATGTCTAGGCCATATAGAGAAGTAGGGGGATGATATATCTATGTGATGTAGGCTAAGTGCCAAGGGTTGGATCTGTGTGATCAAGACTTTGTGCATTTTGTGTAATACTTGTAGAGCTGAATGCAAGTACCTATGTGATACGATAGGAGGCTAAGTGTTGTAACACAAGGAAGAGGGATCTAGTGAGTTGCGTAGATCTTCTGTCCTGTGCGGAGTAAGGGTTTTGAGGCTCTGTGCTTGTAACTGATTGACCGAAGACTATAAAGAAGAAGAGTTGGTGGACGTAGCTCCAGGGTGGGGGTGAACCACATAACCACTGTGTTATGTGCTCTGTGCTCTATCTTGATGTGTTCATATGTTATATGCTAAGTGTTATGATATGTTTAGGTAGATCTATTCATGCTTGGTGCTTATTATATGTGAGAATGTTATATGTGATCTCGATATTCATGCTTAGTGATTGATATGCTCATTCTGATCCATTTGTATATGTTAAGTGCTTGAATAGTGTAGATTAGTGTGATTATTGTGAAGCTTTGTTGTATCAGCTGTAACGACCCCTTCTTCACGACTACAAGCGTAGCAGAAGTACAATTTTTTTTTTTTAAAGTCAAGATGGTGACAAAAACAACAGTTAACCACACAACTGATGATGAATGCAAGCACACAGTCCAAGAAACATGTTGCTATGACTCCACGCAATGACACAAGAGCAACTGTGTGAAACGTGCATAGACAACAAGGAGAAAATGACTACCCTCCCGACGCAGACAAGACGATACCTACAAGTTAAGGGACAACATCCCCCTCCCGACACAACGAACTTGACGAACAAGACTAGACCTCAAGGTGCATGCACCAATGAAAGAAGGCATTCCATCCATGCACCTAAGGGAACTTACAACGCTCGACGACACTCACACAGAACGCACCGACTCCATCCAAGTTCTCGATCGTCGCTATCCAATAGAGCGTGCCATGATCCCCTCATTAGGAATCCTGTCATCCCCAAGTGATAGACGTGTCAATAACCTTGGTACAACACATCCTATCTGGACCGAGGACTCTAGATAATCCGATGCGCTAGCAACCGAATATCGATAGGAAAACCACACCCATACCCCAAAAAAAGGTTGACCAAACACCTGAGGATGACAACAAGGGATGACACAAGCCAAAACATGACATCGTCAATGACCTAACCATTCATCTAGTCTAAACTAGTCAATGATTACAATCAATTTTAACATTGGTTACCAATCTAAGGAGCACGTCTAAATTACAAATAGCCATTAATGCACCCTCTAATTAAACGTTAAATACAATCAAATTAGCAAGTCTAAGTGATCAATACTAAACAATATATAAACAATATATATAATCAAATTGGACAAATCTAGTCAAATTAATACGAAAACTAAATCATCAAGTCTAGTCTAAGTTAATCTAGATGTTGTCGATTTAAGTAAAGAATGTCTAAACATAATAAGGGCTGATCTAGACAAGTTAATGCTATTTGAGAATGTTGTTCTAATCAATTAATGTTGTTCTAATCAATTTAATGTAGTTCTAATCAAATTAATGTTGTCCTAATAAATTTAATACTCTATTCTAATCAATTAAAAAATGGCTATTATTAAACATTGAACTTGTTGAGTGAAACATTTACTATCATCAAGTTAAACTATCTTAAAAATCAATACCTCTAAGGTGAATCAACAACCATCAGTTATTAATTACAATATGACAACTACATCATAAAATCGCCAGGTGACTGTCAACTACCTAAATACCTCACG
>SNQJ01S0109405.1:22304-36947 GCA_010110895.2 Picea sitchensis
CCATTAATCCAACTATTAACTGGAATGAACCCATCATTATTTACACATGTATTATCAACCAATATTTTTCTTTCTTCTATCCACCAATATTTCTATCACTTTGTTCCCTTGACAAAGATTTTCTATAATTTATCATTATATAACTACTCTCACTTGTAACTTTCTTGTTGCATTATCTAACAACTCCTAAAGTTTTTTCAACTTCATGAGTTAGCAATAATCACATCATTTCAGTTGTTATAATAATCATTTCTATTTTATATAATATATACATGCATTCACCAAAATGCATTCAATGATTCCTGTAATACCACTTGTAACATTTTTATTAGTTCCAAAAAGTGATCTCTAAATTGTAACAACAACAATTCAATCACCTTCAGCTAGTATTCATATTAAATATAATGCAACTATCCATCATTATGTATTTTCAGAACCACATGCTTTTAATAATGCAACAATTAATTACTAAATAAAATAACAATTGATGTGACAATACTCATGGCCACAACTACACAATGCATCCATGCATTGACTACATAATACCACATAACTATGTCATGCATTCCACCACAATGAGTTGGAAGGTCTGGCCAATGCCTCAACACATCATCCACACAGTTCCTACTGCTTGCCTCACTATTTGGATACCTTCATTTTCAACCCAAACACAACACCAAGAATATAATTCTTAAGTTCTCTTCAGTGTCGGAAAAGAGGTTGCAGTCCAAACACTAGATATATAGTGTTTGATCACCATTGATCACTCACATAGAGCTATATCCCTTCCATATCCAACAATATTATTGCCTCACGCATGACTAGCTCTATGGATATTCATTGTTATAGAAGGAGTATGTCTCCTGAATTAACCTGGTTATGATCCCATAACCAATCATAACACAATATACAATTGACAATCTATCTAAATGCATTCTAGCATCAATAATATCTACATACTCTAGGTCTTTGGCCATTACATATCGATTTAAATCTTGGAAAATTAACTAAGGGAATTTCTTACCTCAATTCCCTTCAACATAAAAGAAACAAATGCATACCTGGAGGGTTGTTATCAACCTACTTGATGCTACCTGATCAACTAGTATTTGTAGAAGCTCACAAACTTCCTCTTTTATCATTTTTATCACCATTCCTACCACCCTCATGGGTCTTCACATAAATGGAAATCATAAGCAGTAGAAATATCCACATCTTTAACCATGTTATATCACTTTTCCTGAATACATAATCCATCATTAGTCATACTCAATTTCCATAACATCATTATTTCATAATAATAGACTATTATAAGTTCATGAGCATGTTATATGCATTTCCAGGCATGTGCATATGCACAATTACACATCCATATGGACCAATCATTCACTATCAATATGCCTACTAATTCATATGCATTTTAACTTCATTGTATGTCTCATGCACTCTAGTGGATTTTTGTTTCAATTCACTTATTTATTTATTTATTTATGTTGTATTTGGTTGTCCTTGAATTCCTTCAGATCCTTGCTACCTTGTTTGCTCCCATTCTACTCATCTGCACTATTGTTCCCTAGTCTGAATACTTTCCATCCAAGTTTCACTTGACCATTCTGCAATCCAACCAATGTACTCAATTTGCAGCAGCTCCTTTTGGGTAGTCATATCCAACTTTACCTTTATGAAACATTCTATCACCCTGGAATGAAGTAGGTCAAACATTCCATCACTCTACTACCATAACATTCTTGAATCAAATACTATTACTCCTAGTTGACCATTAGATTACTTCATTAACATTTAATCTTTGCAACTGTCTACACGTCTCTTCCTTCAAGGCTAGGAAATCATACTTTTCCTTTCTATGCCCATTACTGACATTATTCACCTACTTGCTTCATTTCTTATGCCAGGATTCTTTCTTTTGTATTTTCAATTCATTCAGATCCTACAGTTGTTGACTAATAATTTTGTTCCACTAATCTTGAGTTCTTTATCCACTTTTCATTACTTTCCCTGTAGTTATTTTTTTCCTCAACCAACTTATACAAGCTTTGTCATGCTTCCATGATTATGATATCCAATCCTAGACTGGAATTGATCCAATTAAATCTCGAATCCTTCCAAATCTGCAAGCAACCATTTTTTTTAGAATTATACATATTATAGAAATACGCCAATTAATGCTACAGGTCCATTTTCTTTTCAATTCATGAATAAATATATCACCATTCTCCATATTATAAAAATTCCATGTTATTCTCCTCTGAATCATATTTCCAATGACTATAATCTTGCCCCAATTCAATATGTGAGTTGAAAGTTACGGCTTCCCGAAAAAATCACTTTCAACCCATTTTCTCTTGTTTTGTAATAGGATCTTGTCGAAATATTCCACATCTCCTTTAATTGGTACATAATTCAAATTTTCCACAGGAGCTTCCTTCAAACCACTTTCCATGTGACCACGGCTCAAAACCAAGGGCTTATTAACTCTTTAGTGCCTTCCTCTGTATTCTTCTACATAGGAGCTTGTTCGAACATAATGTCCTAGGGATTGGTTACCTCTAGGACCTTCGCACCTCTAATTGACCCCTTTACCTTATCATGAGACCAGAGTTGGGACCAAGTCCTCCGAACTTCAGCCTTCAGATATTCTCCCTTTTCAATCTTCCAACTTTTCTCGGAGTAAACTTCATCAAACCCTTCTATTAACTCCACTGGTAGATCGGATGGTCGTGATGTGATCTCCCATTAACTGGACGATCCCAACCCATCTAGAGGCTTCAATGAGATCAATGATCGTGACTTAATCAGTCGTTCGGATGGACGGTTATTAATCATTTTTGGACTTTGGCGCTCCAGGACTCCAGGACATTACAATTCTCAAGTCACTTAACTCCCCTGGAATGATACCCGTTGAAGCTCTTACCCTATCCTTCCACTGTTAAATCAGATGGTCACGAGAACTCCCAGAGGGTCTTAGGTCAATGGACTGCGTGAATTCATTACTCTGGGACTTCGGGACATTTCCCCTCTTGAGTTGCTCAACTCCTCCAGAGTTATACCTGTCGAAGTGGTCATAAGGTGACGATGACCGCTTAACGTTGGTTAACCCCTCCGCTTACGCTATCCTTCCACTAGCTTAATCCGTCAACTAGGACTTAATCAAGTGTTTGGATGGACAATTTTTAATCATTTCAGGACTTCTACGCTTCGGGACTCCAGGACATTTCAACTCTCGAGTCATTCCACTTCCCTGGAGTGATATCTCTCGAAGTACTTACTCCATCCTTCCATTGCTTGATCTAATGATTGAGAAAGGTCCTGAAGGGGTCTTAGATCGACAGTCTGTAAAGTAGCTAGAGAGGTAGTGGGGGGGGGNGATTCTACTTCTAAAATATAATCACAATATTAACTAGTGGTATCAGAGCACTTTCCTTGGCAGACATTGTGGGCAAATATTTTTTATTTTTGCATAATTTTTTTTTGAGAAGAAAAAAGAGGCCCGCGAAATTCCATAAATTTTAGGTATATTTCTGTGAAAATTTTGTAGAAACATGTTGTAGATATGAGTTCCTCTCAGAAAAAAACCTAATTTGAAAAAACAAATCATCCGAAATGGAGTCCGGGAAGTCAAGATATTGAAGTTTTAAAATCTACAATTTTTTAGGGTTATTTCCGCAAACGGTGGCACAATATTTTTTATTTATGTAGCATATGGAGGCTTAATTTTCCCAAAAATATTACATATCTGAGTTCCTCTCACAATTTCACCCAATTTCAAAAAACAAATCATCCAAAACAGAGTCCGGGAAGTGAAGTTATGAGCATTTTAAATTCAACAGTTTTTCAGTGTTTTTCCAGAAAAAGCTATGATTTTCTGTCATAACTTATTGTTCTATTTTTTGGGTTTTTTCATGACAGTTTTGGGACCAAAGAGTTAATAGGATGATCATATGGATATTTCCTTTCAAACCCTCAAATAAATTCTACAAATTACTGAAGCATTCAAATCCCAATTGTATGACACATTGGATGTCAAATTGGATGGCCTCACAAACTACCTCAGTGATAGTTTTCGTAGTATTCAATATTCATTGGATAGCATGCTAGAGAGATTTCTTATGGTGGACATTAGGGATGAATATAATCAAGAAATATATGTTTGGTATGATTTGGAGGCCGATTGCGATGATTGGTATATGGATAGTTGTCATTTCTGGGATGACAACCACTTTCATATTTTATTTGATAACTCTAATCCANTTATGGTGGACATTAGGGATGAATATAATCAAGAAATATATGTTTGGTATGATTTGGAGGCCGATTGCGATGATTGGTATATGGATAGTTGTCATTTCTGGGATGACAACCACTTTCATATTTTATTTGATAACTCTAATCCACTTTCTTTAGAGAGTATCAATGTGAAAAATCGGGAGCCAATGATTATTACCAGCGTCCATCCTGCATTTTCTACAGTGATATTATTCCTTCCAGATTCTGCTACAACCATTTTCCACTATGTGGATGGATCTTCTTATTTGGATCCACATGATAGGTGTCAGTCTTTGGAGCATCATTTTCAGTTGGTTATTGGGTGTCGATATCTTCCATGTGGGGTTCACATCAGAAATTGGACATGGGACCTTGGTTTACAATGGAAGTTGGACTACTTCAGCATGGTGGCTTCCATTGATCAATGGGACCATGGTTCTCTAGTCTACTTCATCATTGTGGTCCACACTTATCCATGGGACCCTGGTATATGGTTGTACATCAAGCATTGAGGACAATGCTTTCATAAGGGGGATGGAATGTAAGGTATCTAGAGAGGTAGTGGGGGGAGGGAGGACAGAGGGTCCATCGTGATAATAGTGGAGGCCATTCAATGTAAGGTGGAATAGGTCCACTATATTATTAAATAAGGTCCACTATGGTAGTTAGATATAATAAATGGGTAATTAGATATAATAAACGTAACGAGACTTCTTAGAAGGTTCTACTTCTAAAAGATTCCTCCTCTATAATGTTCTTAGGTGATGGTAGTACTATATAAATGGGTTCAAGCAATGTAATGAGATATGAAGAGAATTATTGTATTTGGAGCGGTATCTCAATAGGAGGATGCCCCCTTGAAGAGGCAAGTGAATAGGAGAGTATCACTTCCATAATAGGATCCATTGTATGGTGTTTCCCTACCTCAAGGGTTTGATATTAATAAAGGAGATTTTTCATATTGTTCTTCTATATTTCTCTATGGATCTATTGTGTATTCAGTGTTTGTGGTGATTATATTTGTAGATCTATTCAGGTTCTTAACACAGTCTGTGTGAATTTCATGACTACATATTTAAACTTCATGGCTTCGACACTTCATGGCTTCAACATTTCATACCTTCGGCTCTTCGCATCTTTGGCACTTCACGGCTTGTCCTAGTCTCCAGTAATCTCCAAAGTGGTGAAGTTTTGGAGTCCCGAAACTTCTCTATCCTTGTACTTATCATCTAACGGCTGGCATTGCTCCTAAATTATTCCTTCGATCTGACAGTTGGTGATATTTTGGGGCTTCGACACTCTGGGACTCTAAGATACTACGACTCTCAAGTCGTTCAATTTACCCCGAAGTTATACCTGCCGAAGTGGTCATAAAGCAATGATGACCGCTTAATTTTAGTTAACACCTCTACTAACTTTATCCTTCCACTAATGTTAGATCCTACAATTAGCATTACTCCTGAAGTTCTTCCCTCGATATAAAGGTTGGTGGGATTTCGCAACTTCAGCCTTTGGGATTTCTAGGACTCAAACTTATTTACATCTAGAGGGTCAACGTCGGATGACCATGATCAACGACAGAGATTTCAACCGAACTTCCTATCAGATCAGATGTTCAACAGGGTTTCACGACTTCGGCCTTCGACATTTCATGCTTCTTCTATGCCTCCCATAATCATCGAAGTGGTGAAGTTCCAGATTTTTCTATATCCTACTCGCTTCGATCAATGGCTAACGATCGACCAATGCGATCTGACAGTTCTTGTTTACTTGACTCTCAATCTAAAGATATAGAGATTCCTTGATTCAATGGTTCTGATTGCTCCTGAAATTCAAAAGGGGGCAGTCACGATTCCACGAGCCTTTAAAAGTATCTTTGTTTTCATGATGCTCTGGCTTCTGTGTGATTCCTGCAAGGCTATCTCTCATGAGATTTCCTTTGACCTTTCCAAAGGTCTTAACGCTTCATTCTCTAAACCCGTGCAACCTAATATGCTACCTCTCCTGAGATTTAGGTTTATATTGGATTCCTCCGCACCTCATGCTACAACAAACATTAAAACAAATAGGAACCTTCAACCTTCCAAGTCAAACTCGGCTCTGTAACTCTGCAGATCAAACCCATTAAATTATCAGACAATCCTAAATTATTTCAACTCGAATTTTCCCACGAATTTGGGGATATTTCTCTCTAATATTTCCATTTTCCCCCAAATTCACATAGTTTGAAATCTGTGACAGTGAAACTATCAAATTCGAACTCGTTCCTGCCCATACTAGTCCAGTGTTTCAACCAGAATCTCTGATACCAATATGTAATGTACCGAAACACCCACAGGTTGGCCATGATAACCTGTAACGTACCAAGCCACCCACAGGCTGGCCACACTACTCCGAAAACTCACTTCTAAACTGATCTCGAATTCTAATAACATTTAATCCGACATCAAGAATGAAATACCCACACACATTAATCAAGATCCATGCTACAACATAAAAGAAATAAACAGTGTGCAATGCACAACCAATAACCAGCAGCCAGGCACATTATAAATACATATCTCAGATATAATTAAATACATAGCGGAATATACATTATACAGAAAACACATGAAAGAGAGAACTTATATTTTCAAGTAAAGATTCACCAAGTGGTTGCAGACCAAGGAAGTTCCTCCCAACCATAGACATTGTTGTTCATTTACTCTCAACAACATGCCACCCCTGATCTAGGGCTATGAATCCACAAGGATGGGTCGTAGGACAAATCTAAAACACACAACAATTGGATAACTAGCTCTTAGGTTTCCCAACCACACAACAAATCCAAATTTCCATCTATCTTTCCCCCTTAGCCTGCACAACCCAAAGAAATGAACACCTTTCTCTGCCATGTAGTCCCTCAAGCTATCCCATTTCTCTCTAGGGATCTAGTGCTATTGTTGAAGAAATATCCCTGCTAGAAACTCCAAGGATTCTCAACTTTGGACAATTATTTCCAAAATTCCATCAATCTCATGCACGTAGGCATCCATTCCCTCCTGGAATGATCAATAATCTATTACATCCATCTAGCAATGGCTCTCCTCTTCCAACCATTCATTTCCATTCTCATACCAAGAGCACACGAATTCAACAAGAGTGAGGAGGGTGTAACAATGAATAAATAACAACCAATGAATCCCCAAACAAACCAAAGGTGGTTTTATATAATTACATTGAAATCAAGAACCACATGGCCTCCTCCAAGAATCTCATGTAACCCCTTTTCTCCATAAAATCAATTATGGGTAAATAAAAATATAATAAAATACTTAGCCCCTCAAGCCCCCTCTCTCATGGAATCATAACCCCCTATATCTTTTGTCCTTGTCTGTCTTGCAACCAACAGTGTATCTTATTAATGTATATGAAGTATTACATTTCCTAGGCACTCTAGCCCCTTTTCAACTTTACCAGCTCACCAGCCTAAGTCACAATTACATAATACATTCTAGTTCATAAGGGTTTAAACCGGGGTGTTACACATATGATTTCTTTTATTTGGGTATTCAATAAAGATAAATAATAGACTTTCCAAGTGGTGGAACAAGAACGTGAAAGGGAGTCATGATGGTTATATTTCTTAAAGATAAAGAGAAGTTGTTACTATTAATGATTGGTTCATGGATAACTTATAGAGGATCTCAATGGCTAACAAAAATGTGACATGGAAACAACAGGGATATGGTGATAAATATGCGCAAATCAAACTACTCTCCCTCCATTAGAGAAATGAATGTAAATCATTCATTTTGTGCATTAAAAATTAACAAATAAAGGAGTTAATGAAGATCAAGACATCAAGGATATGGTGATAAATATGTGGAAATCAAACTACTCTCCCTCCATTAGAGATATGAATGTAAGTGATTCATTTTATGCATTAAACATTAATAAATAAAGGAGTTGATGAGGATCAAGACATTTGAATGTGCCAAATTTTTAATTTCATTATATTTATGTAATTATTTGTGTTTACTCTTTCCCATATTTCCCCACCCATTTCCTTTCCAAATGAATTTAATAAAGGAGGCATCAAGAATGTGTGGAAATGATACTTGATTTGTATAGATAATGTGATACAAGTTATAGCTATAGATTTCTTTGGTAGAATTTTTCATCTCTTTTTGGCTTCATGGAACTTCAAGTGCACAAGAAGGTTTGTTTGAGTGAACCACTAGGACAAGGAAGACAAAGATGAATATTTGGTGGTCAGGTTAGGGAAAAGGAGCTTCTTTCATTTTGAGTGTTCCATATAGCAATGTGAGATCATAAATGGCGTGTTGGATCCAATTTTTCTTACGATATTGCTATGTAAATTGTTCCAAAGAAATCATCTTATATAATATTCAAATTAATTATGCAAGTACATTTAATCATCCCTCTAAATCAACACATCCTTGTTTTCAAAGATTTCCTGTATCACTAACATGTCATGAGAGACCATCATGATTGTACATTAACCCTTATGTTATCATATACCATTATGATTGTTCATTAACCCTTATGTTTTCTATGACATTTCTAAAATTACCCAACAATCAATAAATTTATTTTCACCAAGGTTCTAATTTTGAGAAATCAACCTCGTACCAATATGTGGTGCATTGAACGATACCACTTAATTAATATCCACAATTTACCATATTTTGTTCTTTAATCATTTATATGACTATCTTTTTGTAAATAATGATATCCCTAGATTAAGTTTTGTAGTGATTTAATGTTTAGGTGAATAATGAAATGTCATCTTGTTTTACATCATGCATACAAAAAAATGGCACCCAAGTCGACAAAGATTTATTTTTAATTATATAGAAGGACAAGTTATTTCATATGTGTTTGTGAAAGTTTATGTTTGAAACTACCGACCTTGGGCTAAGGTGAATACAAACAAACTTGTAGCTAATAGTGCCAAGTAAGATCACAATGTATCTATAACACTTTAACACTTTTAATAATTGGTTGTGGGGTGAGTATGCTTTCCTGCTTGAGTTGTCCTTCCAAAACTATAGTCAACAAACGTTGTAGCAACATGTATATTCATGTAATGTCAATATAACTCAATTGGATAATGATAAATTTAAGTAGTGTTTAAGTGTATAGAGAACCAAAATAATAAGGAAGGGTTACTTCAATAACACCTTCCAATAACACATTGTAAATTTCATATATTAATAAAAGCAATGCTCGTGACTCCTTTAGAGTAATTATAGATAATTGTTAGCTTTCCAATTAACTCGAGTGGTTGTGAGGAATTTTTTTTAACCTCCTCCCTCAAGTTCTCACCCCACTTCATGTCATGTTTTCTCTTAGTGAGTTGATTTTTGATGAGTTATAGATGATATATTCATGATTTTTTGGTTTTCCCTTGTGTCGTGAAGATTCTAGGGTTTACCCTCGGTACCATCCTTGGGATGAAGGGAATTTTTCAAGAGGTTTTCCCCAAGACATATTACTTGGATTTAAAAAAATAATAATGAATCCACTGATAAAACACATGATAAAGGAGAATATTAACTCAAACACATAGTGAAATAACCTTAAAATGTGTGGCTACCATGGCCCTGTCAATGTTCGAGTATATTAAAAGAAAAACAACAACCTCACGAGGATATGAATCCCCCTACTTTTTTATAGAGGTGGTACTCCTCTTTGACTAAAATATATATCTTGAATATCTTGGATTAGGAAGAATTCTTAAACAACAAACCCCATATCTTTATTGTTTTGATTTATACATGAAATAGTTCTTTAACAACCTGATATGAACTTTATGTGCAACAAGAAATTTTATTTACAATAAGAAAAGATTGAAGGAAGGCTTCAATATCATAATATCTTTTGTACTCAACATCATATATACAACCCTCTTAATCACATACGAATAATGGATATATCCATATCTTCTCACGAGAAATAGGAGAGAATGGTTTTGATCATCTCAAATAATTTTAAAAGAGTATTGAATTTAAAAAATAAATAAATAAATTGATAAGCATACTTCAAACATCTCACACTCATAAATCCCAAGATCTAAAATATCATTGAAGTCATGCCCTGAAGTAATTCTTTGTGGAGTTGTATTCATGAAATATATTCAATAATACATAAAATATCTGACATTCATATGCATGTTTGTAAATACTCCATTATCATATAAGAAAATTCTTTTGAAAAATACAAGAGGAACACTCAAGAATCCCATCCTTGTGCTCAATTCATAGATTTCAATCATAAAGCTTTGAGAAAATGGTGTAGAAGGAGAGAAAGAGTGGAGAAGATGGAAATCTCCTTTCGTTGATCAAAAGTTTCACTGCATATTGATGTGTGTACCTTCTTCTTATGATATTTTTCCCCTTCCCTTCTAATAATGGAACCCTTGATGAAGCCCTTTGTTACCTTTTTAAATTTTTCTCTTCTAACTCCTTGAGGAAGTTAGGGTTTTCTTTTATTGAATTTCTTGTACACTTTTCTTCTTGAAATATTAACTTTAATTAATACCTTATTAAACCCTCATTAATGAACTTGTATCATTTACATTCATGACTTGAAGTGGTCCTTTTTCATATTTAATAAAAGTTTTTCCTTTTTTAAAATAAACTTTTATTTTTCAAAACAATTAATTTACTGTCTTTTAAAAGATAGGACTGCATTTTAAATTTTCTGAACACAATATTTAATTTTTCAGCCATGCAAAAAAAATTATATGTGATATCCATCGTCTTATCTTTCCAGTGATTCCTCCTGCAAGTTATTTTTTTTCCTGGATCTCAATATATGAGCTCGTGAAGTCGAGGTGTCAAACATATTTATCAGGAAGATATAAAAACGTTGTTAACTATTATTTTATTTTTTGAGAAATGTATTGTCAATTCTAACCTTTGAAACCTATTCCAACACCTTCCTTTTCGAAATACCTTTCCAACAAGGTAAATTTTACGCAATTTCAACTCTCGGATCTCAAGATATGGCCTTCAGAAGATTAAGAATCAACAATTGTAGATTGATCTTCTCCAGACAATCTAGGCCCTTGATTAATTTAGCCTTCCTCCTTTATAAATTTGATTTTTTTTTCATAATAGTTATCCCACATGCATGGGATTTTATGGAGTTTTAATGTATATAATCAAACGTGTATTATACACTTAATAAGAAACATGATAAGAGAAAACTATAGAGATTTGATAATTCAACCCCTTTAGAAATTGATTAATAAAATAATATTTTAAATACCCAGTCAACCTCCACCTCATTCCTAGTCAATGTAAGTCAACATTCCACATGTCATCACATGGTTGGTCAATTTATTAATTCATTTAGGAGGATCCAGAACGCTCACAGAGGTCCAACATGATCCATAAAGGCTAAAACATTTACCATCTCAAATGCTCTAAAAAAGGACTTCATTATGTAGAGATCATTGATAGATTTCCAATGGCACAAAAAATGCCTCAAACGAACTTCGCATGTGAAAGTTATGGTCGGTAAAAAATCAGGTCAACATGGAAAAATAAATAAAAGTGAAAGGTGACATGTGTCACCACTGAAAGGGTGACACGTGACATGATCGTACATTTGTATAGTGATGACATGAAAATTTCACGAAGCACCACATGGCACACCATACGTTTGACTGGGCAAGGTTACATGGCATTCGTACAACATAGGTGGTCCAATTATATATCGACACATGGCAATGATGGACCAATGACAGGTTGCCATGTGGTAGCCTCCCATTGACCCTTTACAGATAAGGTTATTTAAAATTTTAGTTGGGAGTCCAGAGGATCGAACTCGGGTCTCCTGGATAATACCCAACAACCTTACCATTACACCATGCACTTGTTTCTTAACTGTATGGGGCATGACTTTTATTTAAAATTATTACAAAGTTATATAGGCCGGAAAAATAGTTCGAGGGCTAAGCCCTCAACCCTTCATATATATGGATCCAATGTAACCATAGCTTGGAACACGGGGACACCAAAAAAATATATCGACGAACTATATAACAACCATTTAATATATGTTTGAGCATTGCAACGAAAACATTGTAACATATGGCAAGGTCGATGAGGTTCGACCCCATGACCTGCCATATAAAGTGCCAGTGTTCTAACCAATGCTCTATTGGTGCCTCATGTTACTGGATTCCTCCAAAAATGGAATTAAGTTGCCAAAGGTTTTGCATGGAGGTTAGGGCCCGAGCCCTATTTAACCACGATGCAGACACAAATTTTGAGACGGTGGAGACACACATCCCGAGACAGAGAAAAATCCTGAGTTGGCATGGATATTGAGTTTGAGGTATAGTAAAAAGTGTCTTGAAGTGCATGCCAATAGAAGCCTAGTTTTGGTGTTGCATATATTTGCATGCCATGAGGTACTTTGTCCAAACATAGGCATGTTTATACTTATTTTTCTCGTTTTCTAGAGAGGAGTATGATGGTGATGTTATTTTGATGCTAAGATGTTGTCTTGGAAGCTTTAGTCCAGATTTCCATTAATGAGCACCATAGTGCATCGTTTGGCATGTACGGAGGGTAAACTTGAGCCAATTCATAATATGGTCGACTTTATACTGATGTTTCTCATATTTCCGCAAGGAATTCAATGGTAAACTCTATATTTGAGCTTGAGCAATGGAATTTGAGAGTGACTTCAAATTTAGCTTTATAAGTCTATTTTGTAATGTAATTTGACATTTGGGATTATGAGAAGTAGTCTCATTGGCTTAAAGGGAACTCAGAGATGTAGTAAAATATGGCATCAATATTGTGTAGTTTGAGTTCTTTTATTTTCTGATGTGTCATCTCATAATTATTCAAATTAATCATCATTTTATGAGATTTTGGATAATAAGAACATCATCATTTTTCTGCAAATTACCTCAATACGATGAAGAATTATTCTAAATCAAGTTAGATGTTAAAATGAGTTTTTAAAAATTAATAATCTAAGGATTTTCGGATCAACTGGTATCAGAGTGAGGTTGACGTGTATTTGCAGGTTGATGTGGCGAGGTACACGAATCAAGTTGGTGAAGGTTTTGAGGACTTTTGTTGAGAGAAAAAATGAGTAAAGCTCTCATGAAGTTAAGGCTACAAAAGAACATTAACTGACAGATTCAGAAGGATAATTCTGAATTAAGGATTCAACAACAATCTCTCTCGAGGAGAAGTAGAAGCTTCAATATCAATTGATGTGTCATGAAGAATTCCATAGAAGTATTTTTCATGAGTTGGAAAGGAATTTGTAGACCAAGAATCAGGTATTTGGACCACCAACACCATTCCATGAAAATTTGCAAGTAGAGAATGTAAAGTCTCCAATGCAAGAGAAACTAGTTCATTCAGAATGAATGATCGAGAAATATGATTCATCGTATTATTATTTTTCTCATCAATATGGAGAATGATCAAGGAGGATAGAAGTAAGGAGAACTTCAGAGGAAGAGGTCCTTCGTAAACAATTAGTATTACCTTCTATCCCAGTGAAAGGTAACATATGTAACACATCTCTAGAAAGGGATGTGTATTCTAAAGAGGGAGTGGAAACATTTCCTGCTAGTAATATTGATAAGGACATATGGTCCATGTATCCATGTGCTTCATGTGGAACTAGTAACCATAATATGGAGAAATGTTGAAGAAGACAATTTGTGCAAGAAAATCCATCCAAGAAGAAGGCTAAAGGTAAAGGTCATTTCTCAAAACAAAGGAAAAGGGGGAAAGACAAG
Source organism: Picea sitchensis (assembly GCA_010110895.2). Lineage (NCBI taxonomy): Eukaryota > Viridiplantae > Streptophyta > Pinopsida > Pinales > Pinaceae > Picea > Picea sitchensis. Next base: position 36,373 of record SNQJ01S0109405.1, read on the forward strand.
AAGGGAGTTTGGTTCCAAGAGGGGAACATGACACTCTTCTCTTATTGTGGTAAGAGTGGACATCAGATCGAGAAGTGTTGGACACTTTATCCACCCTTATGTCTAAAGAAAAATCAGAAAGATGTAAAGGAACTTGCAAGAATATAAGCAACAACCCCAGGTGAAGTTAATAGTCTTGCTAAAAGATTGAAGAAAGAATACTTCCTAATGGATGGTATTAATAGAGTGACATATGAAGACATTGAGGTATGGTTCATGGACAGTGGCTCATCTCACCACATGACCAAGATGAGATCGATATTCCTGAATTTATCAGATATCGACATAGATTTTTATGTGGGATCTGGAACTAACACCAAACAAGCAATAAGAGGGTTTGGATATGTGATATTCCATATTGAGTCTGGAGGATTTGTGGGAATAGAACATATGTTATATGTTCCATATTTAAAAGTAAACCTACTCTCGGTTGCATCTTTTGAAGATAAAGGATATGCAGTCTCATTCCAAGATAGCCGTGTACTTGTGTATTCAAGGGAAGCTACTCAAGATACAATAGTAATTCTTGGTGTTTG
>SNQJ01S0109406.1:0-19418 GCA_010110895.2 Picea sitchensis
TTATTTTATAATTATATAAATTATTATAGAATAATATTTCAATTTTTTAAGATGTTAATTTTATTTAAAAAAATATAATTATATTTATAATAAAATAAATTATTTTAAATTTAATTGTATCTTTAAAGTATTGATAAATTGATGATGATGACGATGATGATGATGATGATTTAATTTTAAGGTCACCATCAAGTTAGACACCAAATTAGTGTATGAGATCTTCTTGTTTGTAGGAGAAGGGACCCTTTATCACAACCAATTTGAGTGCTAAAGTCACTCTTATTACCAAGTAGTTTCAAGGGCGTTGATATGACTATCGAGGAGTTTCAAATAATTGTGGGTGTCGATATGACTCGGGTTATAGGTAAAGTGCTCGAACCTCCTTGTTGAAGCTTGGGGATAGCCATTATGTTTGTCATAGATGGGATGATTGACCATGGAAACTTCGCAAGAGTCATGTTTTCGATGGAAAGCACATTCAAAACTGGTGTCTCATCACTTTTAATTGGAGTAATGGGAATTATATGAGGCAAAGAAGTAGAGTGGAGAAATTCTACCGATTATTACTACGAATGTGTATAGATATGGGAGTATACATGAACGAGGAGCCCCTTGTATGTGAGTATGATAGCATGGAAAAGCTTTGTGATCATTTTCGACTTCGATAAATATTTCACAACATTCATAGCCAAACTAAAGGTGAGCTACAAATCTTGATATGCGTCATAGAGAATGGGATGCATGTTGGTTACAACTACTTGAGTTAATACGTGACATCAAATGAGGATTGTTAACACAATGTTGTTTATTCCAACACATGAGTAGATGCAAGTATCCTAATGAAAAGAAAGCTTCCCAATATTTAGCCAGTTTAGTAATGAAGATAAATGCAAAAGTAGGTGGGAACAACGTTGCTCTTCATGAAAATCCCCTTTGTAACCCATGGACCACATAAAGACTTTCCTTCTAACGTAGTAGTGGTTGGCAGCATCAATTGGCCAGATTGTAATCGCTATTTGGCCAAAATCAAATTTCAAATGCGAATACAACAAGCAGAAATGATTGAAAATATAGGAGAAATATGTGAGAAGCTGCTAAAAGATTGCAAGTGCATAAACAAACAACTTCCCGATAAGATCCTCTTTTTTAGAAGCGGTGCAAGTGAAGGTTGTCGCACGCTTTTCGACTTTGAGCTAAGAAATATGAATGAAGCCATAAACCAAAACATGCATTTCAACCCTGCAATTTCATTCATTTTAGCATGCAGAGCTAAACACACTAAACTTTTTCCTTCGAAGGAGTAGCAGCGCACAAGATATGGCAATGTTATTCCTGGTACTATAGTAGATATAAACATTGTACATCCGAGAGAATTTGATTTTTATCTTTGCAATCATTATATGTGTTGGAACTCCTGGAATAGGATAAGTGTGAAGTGCATTTTATTCATCAATATGATACATGTATACATACATAGTCTTGACCTTTGGATTCGTATTCCAAGGTCTCTTGGACTCTCGATGACCGTTACATTGTCGCTTGACCTTTCACATTCCTATGTAAGTGACTAATACCATAATCCTAGTGGATTAGGATTCCAACATTCACCCCCCCCCATTAATCTAAAGGGGCTAATATGAGTCCAAAAAGAGAGTTGAAGTCTGGAAGTGGGAAACAAAATGCAGCTACCAATGGTCAAATGTGCTCTCTAAATCTGGTGGTTTTGGGATGACCACAAACTGAATGGATAGTAGAAGCCAATGTCTTGTACTAAATGGTTGCAGTGGTTTAAGGAAGACCACAAACCAATCTTGTGGTTTAAGGATAACCACAAACTCTGGAACCTTGCTCTAGGCTCAATGGTGCCCAGAACTTTTCCTAAGTTAGCTAGAAGTTGGAAGGCGATGTCTTCTGAAGACAAAAATATTTCCAGTGCAAGATGTGTCATTACTTAGGAATGAATTCTACGGTATGAATGGGATATCTTCTTGGTTATTGATGGCCATTGCCAAGAAGGGATCCACCCATAATGGTTCTTTACTCTTGTAGATTTCTTCATGTTAGAACATCTGTTTGAAGGGTGATTTTGTTGTCCATAACGCTCACAAGGATGCAGATCGAAGCACTGATCTTCCATGTGGCCAACTCGTTGACAATGTCGACATTTCTGAAACTGCTCTTGAAATGTAGTAGGTGAATGTGAACCATTTTGTAGCAATCGAACACTTTGGAATTGGATCAGTTTGGTGTAATCATGAATATGAAAGGTGACATCCTTTTCATATCCAATACTAGTTCTGTGCTTGTTATTTCTAATTTCTTCCCAAGGTCTAATGATCCACTTGGAAAGAGAAAGTTGAACGTTATATGTACTTGAATCTGGGGTTGTCTCATTAAGTTGTTGTTGCACTAGTTGTTAATCTAAATTGACATCATCATTTTCATCGTATTTAAAAAGAGGGTTCTGAGTAAGGACTAGTTCACAATGTTGTCGAAGATTATTTCGTTCAAGTGCATCATGCAAAAGTCGAGTCTGATTTTGCAACAATGTTTCTTTGGCCACAAAAGAGAGGATTAGAGTGTTCAATAACTCTAACAATTCCTCAACTTGATCCATTTTAAAGACAAAGCTAGATGTTATAGGTTTCTTGCAACTCCACCTTGACACAATCAGAGTAAAAAAATACAAACTCAACTATGCAAACAACAAATGAAGAATGTCATTTTTTTATCGAGAATGCACCTATTTACAGAAAAACCCAAGTAAACTTATAATGCAATTGCTTTTGTGTGTATTGTCCACAAGTAAACTTATAATGCACATGTTTACAAAAAAAACACAAGTAAACTTATAATGCAGTTGTTTTTGTGTGTGTTGTCCTCGACGATGTACGAGTATAGAAAGTTGGGTCTCAAGATTGTCTCTCTTGAGGACAATCGCTCTCACATGCCCATGAAACCCTCCATGATGGTAGAAGAAAAGAAAAACAACATAGCAAAATATCCTATTAATCTGTTGCTCGAGAAAGCTCTCATGTGACAAAGGGATGAAATGATAGAGAATTTTGCCAACATCCTTCAACACCTGTCGATAACAACAAACACGTCTTCATCAAGAGGCCACTTTGGAGGCACCTCCCCTTTCAAGGTACAAGTGAATTTTGATATTCCCGTATTTTAAGGTCGGATCGATGCAGATGCCCTAGAAAAATGGTTAAATATGTTAGAAGGTTATTTCTCTGTTCACAATTTTTCCTACATGGAAAAGATCACCTTTGCACTCCTTAAGGTTCTCACCCATGTTAAACATTGGTGGGAAACTTATTGGGAGCAAAGTTCCACAAAGGAGTCAAGAATATATGGGGTCAAGCCCACTTGGGATTTTTTTGTGGATGCGGTTAAGGAGAAATATTACCCTGTTGGTAACTATGACGATCAGTACATGAGATGGACCACACTGCAACAAGAGAGGGGCCAGATATTGCCGGAGTCTACAAATACTTTCCATACCTTGCACAACAAGCTAGGTATCAAAGACTCCAAGCGACATCTGGTTCTAAAATATCGTGGGGATCTAAATAGATACATCCAAAACGAAATAGATTTCTTGGACATCTCATCACTGGGAGTTGCCTATTGATATGTTGTCAAAATCGAGCAGAAATTTAGGCACCAGAAAAAAAATGGGAGTTTGGGTCTACAAATTTGCAAAAACCAAAGCATGATAAAGACGACCCTAACAAACAACCTCCATAAAACCATCCTAAGCCACAAGAAAGGAAGGGTAACGGAAAGACAAAGAAGGACATTGGAAAGTTGTGTGATTTCCACAAAATCCCTTGGCACAACATTGATGAATGTCGCTCAAAACAATGATTGGTGGTCGAGATCAAAGACAAGGAGCCAAGCCATGATTCATAATCTGCTTCAGAAAGTAATGGGAAAAGATAGATCATCAATGTAGACCCCACTGCTACTGTCATGACCGCAACAATTCAACTAGAAGAACCAATAGATCCTAAAGAGGGGGAGCGCCTTTTTCATTCACATATGTGGGTGAAGGGGACCTCGCTGCATTTTATTGTTGATAGCAGAAGCCAGAATAACCTCATCTCAACAGAGGCTGACAAAAATTTGGCATTGTTGACAACGCCACACTCGCAGCCATACAACATCGGGTGGCTTTGCCAGTGACGAGACCTTCGTGTGAGCCAACAGTGTCGATTGTCATACAACATACAACCCTTCAAGGATGAAGTATTATGTGATGTTTCCCCATTGGATGTCTATAATGTTCTGTTGGGCTGACCATATATGTGGAAACACCATACTATTTATGATTCTCGACCCCGTAGCGTCATTGTTACTCTGGGGGTCATCTCTACAGGATACTAGAGATAGTTCCAACTATTGTCCCACCTAAACAGTGCCACAAGGTAGTATCTCATAAAAACAAATTCAGCTTCTTCACAGTCTGTTCAAAAGGTGAACATAAGGACATTGCAACCAATGCAGCCTCAGTCCAAGCACCTTCTGTCTAATAGAAGAAGGCCAAAAAGATTGAAGAAAAGTGTAAGGATTCCTTCTACACAAAATCATCTCATGTAGCCCGACAGGTTAAAAAGGTCCAACCCTTCCAGCTACAAGTTCATGAAAACGTTCAACAAGCTAAGCAACACAACTTCTCCAGCAAGGAAAGCAGCTCATCAAGATGCAGATTCAACAAACGCTTTTCCCTCTCCCCCGGGCACTCAACTCAATGGAGACCATTGCTTCCTAAGGAGGGAGGATTGATCTTGGTGGATATCGATGGCCGCCCACCTATTCTAATTGTGGCTCAAAACAATCTTCTGGCAATTTACTATTTTTAGCATTTTTTGGTTCATAAACTTCTAGGGCCATTTTGAGGGCCTAAATGAATTTTTTTCAGGATAGAGAACCTAAATTATGTCCAACGGGTTGTCATTTATCCCCAAAACTGAATATCCTCGACGATACCTTTCCAACGAGCTATTGTGCATCCCAAACGGAGATCGTATGCCACAGTTATGCCCCTAGAAAGTTGATACACCAAACTACCCAAAACGAGGTCCAAAAACCTGTTGGCTTTTCATCTTTTGGGGTTAGGGTTTTAGATTTTCTTTATGTTAAAAAGGTCTTTTGAGCCTCATTGTAATCATCTTCTTGTGAATGAGCATAGCTATCACATCTTCTTGGAGATAAACTACCACCATTCTAGCGAGTTCATTCACTCTGTATTTTTACAGTTCTGTACATTTCACTCATTAATAGAAATTATGTATTACTGTATCTCTTTGTTATATCTAATATATTTTTGTTATATTCTTGCATCTCTGTTACATCTTTGTGTATTTCCTTATTATATTTTTGCCTTCATTTCGTTCACAAACATAATCTGGATCAACAGTTGCAAAGACTGCGTAGTGGAATTCTCAGTCGCTGAACTCTTAGGACTTACCACACAGTTCACAGACCACTCCATATACTGCACGTTGTGATAACAAAACTTAATGAAATGATTTCTTGACACAGAAATAACATTGTGCTATAATTAACATATAAACTCATAAATACTCGTGAATTTGTCAACACACAAGAATACTTGATTAACAACTTGGGTGTTGTACGCATACTTTGTTAAGCTTCAACTCCAAAAATTTTTGCAAAACCTTTACAAAACCATAGCTTGAGCTCTCAGAATTCTTTGACTCCTCACAGCTACTGTTGCTGCTAACTATTGACTATGTTCTCTCTGTTCTGTATATTTATCGACTACTTATAGACTCAAACATATATAGACTAAAGATTGAAACTTCCTGAAGAAGCGAATTGACTCAAACAATTAATACAACAATAAATTTCGATTGACTCTCATCTGCATAATAGAGCTCGAGAAAGATAAATATCGGCTCAATAAATAAAATTCTGCTAACACTCTTGCTTGGCATGTCTGACAAAATAACATCTTTGTTTTAGTGACAGAAAAAGTCTGCGTAAGCGTGAAGCTCATGACTTGTAATTAATATTTCCAACACTCCTCCTTAATTAGAAGTAGGTGAGTTTACAAAATACAAAATTTACATCAAAAATTTGAATAGACATGAACTTTCATACATCCGTTACTGCGTCGACTCCTAGACAACTGTGTAGTTTCTGAAATGCATCTCTTGCCAAATATTTTGTAAATATATCTGTGACTTGTTCTTTATACCTGCAAAATTCCAAACAGATTTATTCGTTATTCAATTCTCTGATAAAACGATACCTTGTATCAATGTTCTTGTTTTTTTTGTGAAATACATGATTCTTTGATAACATCATGGTTGAATTGTTGTCACAAAATATTGTAGTTGGTTTATGTTGTTCCTGCAACAAATATTTTAACATTATTCTCATCCAAACTGCTTGACAAGCTACGCTTGTAGTTGGGACGTACTCATTTGGATGCACTACCTTTTCCTTTTTCATAACTGAACACACTTACTTCTTCACTTTCTACTTTGAATATAGTGTCAGATTGCACATATTTTTCTTCATAGACAGTTTCTGTTGTTTTTCTCTTCATGGATGGTTTTAATGTCAATGGAAACATTATGTTGCTTGTCATATGAATTCTTGCAATAAGTTGATTGCTTGGATATTTTCCCATAATAATAAAGTGATTATCTTCCATGTAGATTCTATATCCTTTCTGTAAGAATTGTCTTGTGCTCATCAAATTATGCTTTAGACTAGAAACATAATAAACATCAGGCATAAATTTTTCCTCCCCTTGCTTAGGTAAAATATTTATACCGCCTTTTCCTAAGACAATGACTTGGATATCTGTTCCAAGTGTAACTTTAGTTTGGACTGACTTATCCAAACTAGAAAACAATTCTAAGTTTCATGTCATGTGATTACTACATCCTGAATCTAGATACCATGTGTCACAAGGACTTTCTTGAGCAACATTGCATTCAACTGGTGAGACATTTGGTATTACTTCAGCGTGCGCCATAAACATAGGACTGGAGGAACTATTTGCGTTATTTAACTGATCTTGACCTTGCTTGTTCTGATTATGCTGTCTCTTTCTGCACTCATATGCATAATCTCCATACTTTTTATAGTAATGACACTGAATCTTTGATTTATCAAATTATCTATGATTACTTGGATGACTGGTATTTGGGTTTTGACCTCTTCCACCAGTGTTTCCAGGACTGCTACTGTGTTCACCTCTAATATAACTTCTTCCTCTACCTCTAGAGTTAGTTCTCCCCCTTCCTCTTCCATGACTTATAGATGATTGCATGGAAAAAGCATTTTCTAATGACATATTTGACCTATTCAATATGTGTTCATCATTAATGAGGGAAGCTTACACTTCATCTATGTTAAACTTTATTCATACATATGAATGCAATGGAAGTTAAAACTAAAAACATACAAATACAATTCTTGAATTTTACTAGCTTACCTTCGTATTTTTCCATTCTCTGGTGAATGACAATTTCTCATTTTCGTGAACAAAAATTGCCTAGAAATATGTCTCTAGAGATGTGTCTTGAATGGAGTATTTATAACAAAATAGAAGCCAAACCTTTGCAAAATGTGAAGCTTCAAAGATAACATAAAATTTAAGCTGGGATCTTCCATCCTCGGAAAGCAAATCCACGTGCCCACCGTCACTCATGTCAATGACGGTTGGCATGATTTTTCAATTAACCTTGCCTTATGTCTACTCAGGTAGTGAATAGATTTTGACGTGGCAGAGTTGGAGTCATGGAGAAAAACTTATAACGTATTTTATTATATGAATTTGATAAAGTTAAAGTTAATTTTTACTTTGTAATTTCATTGACCTTCATATTTTCAGCTAACCACATAAAACAATCCAAACTATTATTCCAACATTGTCTTAATCGTTGGAATTAAGAAGAACGTGGTTTTCTTTCAGCATTTACAACATTGTTCCGAGCTTGGGAATCATTCCTCGGACATTTTAAGGCTACCCACCTCCTTATTTTGCAAAAGCAGATTAGATTTTGGAAATGGGTAGTACTAAGGAGTCCCAACCTAGGAACATCAAGCTGATTTTGTTGGCGTTTCTGTCTACAAGCATCTATTGCAATTGCGTTGTGGAAACATAGATAGCGTGTATGTGAAACTTTACTACAAGTACATGTGCCCTTATAGTGCAAACTTCATAGTTAATTACCTTGAAAAACTCTTCACACATGGGTTTATTGATATTGTTGATTTGCACTTGATTCTGTACAGTAATGCAAGGATTGGCCCCAATGACAATATGAGTTGCCAGGAAATTTCTCATCCTCCTCTGAGAATGATATATTCATGAAATTATGGCCTAGAGAAATAAATTTTACATTTTTTGCTCTAGATGTTTTTCAAAAGATTAATAAAGTCACGCTATTTTTTCATTTGTAAGGGCTCAATCCTTCCAAATTTAGTTTTGTTTATCTTCATTTGTAAGGACGAGCACGATAAAAATATTTGTGGCCGAAATCCAAAGCAATGAAATAAATAGACTTATGGATCTGGCATATATTATCTGACCATTGGCCTTAGTTCCAGTCCAACATTTCTTAGTACTATAAAAATAATTATAGCACTTCATCTTATTGCCCATCCCACAGTTATTTTACTTCGAAAATGAAGGATTGAAATGTTGCAATCCAACATTTCTTGGTATTATAAACATAGTTATGGCTCAATCGGCCTTTCCTCCTATTCAACAATTTTTATCATAAAAATATGAATTTAAATGATGCAATTTTTTATCATAAAAATATGGATTGAAATGATGCAATTTACAAAGATTTTTTTTTAATGTATTTAATATAAAATATTTATGTTTTAATAAAGATACATATTTATGAGTTATTTTGAATGTAAGATTATAATTTTTGTGCTAAGTGGGTGTGGGAAGATCATGTGTATTGTAGGCTACCTTTTGGGATGAGATTCAGTAATTGGGAGGCAGGGACTAGTTGCTTCGCAACTAATTCACTTGTTTTCAAGTAGCGATCAATCCCTAATAAGGAGAAATTTAGCCTGATATTATTGCATATGTATATTTGAGTGGGTAAGTCTATATAATCCAAGTGTTTCAGGATTTTTTCAGCAAGGTGAATCCATTTATGCATTAAAAATGCAATTTAAAAACAAAAACAATTGCAAGTTTACTTATGGACAACACACACAAAAACAACTGCATTATAATTTTACTTGTGTTTTTTCTATAAATAGATGCATTTTCGATAGAAGCCAACATCCTTCATTTGTTGTTTGCATAATTGAGTTTGTATTTTTTTAGTTTGATTGTGTCACGGTGGAGTTGCAAGAAACCGTTAACGTCTAGTTTCGTCTTTAAAATGGCCCGAGTTGAGGAATTGTTAGAGTTATTGAACACTCTAATCCTCGCTTCTGTGGCCAAAGACACACTGCTGCAAACTCAGACTTGACTTCTTCACGATGCTCTTGAACAAAAGAATATTCAACAACATTCTAAACTAGTCCTTGCTCAGAACCCTCTTTTCAAAGATGATGAAAATGATGATGTCAATTTAGATCAACAACTAGTGCAACAACAACTCAGTGAGACAACCCCAGATTCAAGTACATATCACGTTCAACTTTCTCTTTCCAAATGGATCATCAGACCTTGGGAAGAAATTAGAAATAACAAGAACGAAACTAATATTGGATATGAAAAGGATGTCACCTTTCATATTCATGATTACACCAAACTGATCCAGTTCCAGAGTGTTGGATTGCTACAAGATGGTTCACATTCACCTACTCCATTTCAAGAGACGTTTAAGAAATTCCAACATTTTCAACAAGTTGGCCACATGGAAGATCAGTGCTTCGATCTTCATTCTTGTGAGAATTGTGGACAATAAAATCATCCTTCAAACAGATTCTCTAACATGAAGAAATCTGCAAGAGTAAAGAACCACTATGGGTGGATCCCTTCTTGGCGATGGCCATCAATAACCAAGAAGATATCTTAGTCATACTGTAGAATTCATTCTCGAGTAATGACACATCTTGCAGTGGAAATATTTTTGTCTTCAGAAGACACCACCTTCCAACTTCTAGCTAACTTAGGAAATGTTTTGGGAACCATTGAGCCTAGAGCAAGGTTCTAGAGTTTGTGGTCATCCTTAAACCACCAGATTGGTTTTGGTATTCTTTAAACCACTGCAACCATTTAGTAGAAGACATTGGCTTCTACTATCCATTCAGTTTATGGTCATCCAAAAAACACCATATTCAGAGAGCACATTCAGCCATTGGTAGCTGAAAACTTCTAGATTTTTGTTGCCCACTTCCAGACTTCAACTCTCTTCTTGGACTCATATAAGCCCCTTCAGATTAGGGGGGGGGGGATGTTGGAAACCTAATCCACTAGGATTATGGTATTAGTCACTTTCATAGGAATGTGAAAGGTCAAGTGACAATGTAACAATTGTCGGGAGTCGAAGAGGCCTTGGAATACGAATCCAAAGGTCAAGACTATGTATGTATACATGTATGATATTGATGAATAAAATGCACTTCACACTTATCCTATTCCAGGAGTTCCAACATGTATAATGTTTGCAAAGATAAAAATCAAATTCTCTCACATGTACAATGTCTATATCTACTATAGTACTAGGAAGAACATTGCCATATCTTGTGTGTGGCTTCTCCTTGAAAGGAAAAATTTTAGTGTGTTTAGCTCTGCATGCTAAAATGAATGAAATTGCAAGGTTGAAATGCATGTTTTGGTTTATGGATTCCTTCATATTTCTTAGCTCAAAGTCAAAAAGCATGCAACAACCTTCACTTGCACCACTTCTAAAAAAGAGGATCTTACCGAGAAGTTGTTTGTTTATGCACATGCAATTTTTTAGCATCTCACACATTTCTCCTACATTTTCAATCATTCCGGCTTGTTGTATCCGCATTTGAAATTTGATTTTGGCCAAATAACGATTACAATCCAGCCAATTGATGCTGCCAACCACTATTGCGTTAGAAGGCAAGTCTTTATGTGGTCCATGGGCTACATGAACACCAATAATCATCACAGGATCAGAATGCCCGAATCCGAGTGATTTACAAAGGGGATTTTCATGAAGAGCAACATTGTTCCCACCTACTTTTGCATTTATCTTCATTACTACTAGCACAACCACAAACTCGTGGCTGGTAAACGCCAAAAGGTTCGACTTACACCACCTCCTAACACAAACCCTCCGTTGACAATGAATCCCAACCTTCCAACCACCACAAAGATTCCTCAATTTTTACAAAATAATCCATCCAACAATTATGCTCACCGTGAATCCACGCTTCCGCTCAAAGTCGGAGGAAAACCTTGTAGATGCAAGCTCTGAATAAGAGGCATCACACTTGACCAATTGTATAGCACCTGTAATATGAATAACAATACGAGATGAATATCTTCATGCGGAGAGCATTAGGCTATGCCCTTGGAATGAAACACTCAAGTAATATGAAATCCGTGGACAGTTAGAAAATCTGCGGTATAGAATGGGCAGACAGCTGAAACGCATGGACAACTGAAACACACCGATAATAGAAAATCCGTGGCTAATAATTCAAAGGTGGTAATATCAAAGGTTAATCATTTAAACGTGGCAATCAGATGGTGATACAGTAATTTCTTAATATGATTAGGTAAATGTTAAAAAGTAAACAAGTTAACGGATGCATTTTAAAATACAAGGAAGTTATGAAGAGTAAATCACATTCATTGATTTTGGAGGACGACTAAGAATATATCAACATCTTTAATTGTTAGCCATCAGATTAGAATTTTAGATTAAAAGGTGATTAATTGTGCTCATTGTCAATAGGTGTACGCCTTTCGGCGTAAAAATGGCTAAATGTTTGGAAGATTTATTTTCATTAGGATACTTGCATCTACTCATGTGTTGGAATAAACAACATTGCATTAACAATCATCATTTGATGTCACATATTAACTTCAGGTAGTTGTAGCCAACATGCATCCCATTCTCTATGCCACATATCAAGATTTGTAGCTCACCTTTAGTTTGGCTATGAATGTTGTGAAATATTTATCGAAGTCGAAAATGATCACAAATCTTTTCCATGCTATCATACTCACATACAAGGGGCTCCTCGTTCATGTATACTCCCATATCTATACACTTTCATAGTAATAATTGCTAGAATTTCTCCACTCTACTTCTTTTCCTCATATCATTCCCATTACTCCAATTAAAAGTGATAAGACCCCAGTTTTGAATGCACTTTCCATCGAAAACATGACTCTTGCCAAGTTTCCATGGTCTATCATCCCATCTAGGACAAACATAATGGTTATCCCCAAGCTTCAACAAGGAGGTTCGAGCACTTTACCTATAACCCGAGTCATATCGACACCCACAGTTATTTGAAACTCCTTAGTAGTCATATCGACGCCCACAGTTATTTGAAACTGCTCAGTAATAAGACTGACTTTAACACTCAAATTGGTTGTGCCCAAGAATCCCTTGTCCCACCAAAAAAAGGATCTCATACACCAATTTGATGTCTAACTTGGTGGTGACCTTAAAATTAGATTATTATTATTAGATTATTTAATTTATCAATATTTCAAAAATACAATTAAATTTAAAATTAATTTATTTTATTATAATTATAATAATATTTTTTATTAGAAATAAAATTAACAACTTAAAAAATCAAAATATTATTTTATAATAAAATATATAATTATAAAATAAACTTAACATTAATTTCAAATATTTTAAGCATTTATAAATTTATTCTTTCTTTTTTACTCTTCTAAATTAAAATGAATTTATAATGAGATTTCCTAATGGAAAAAATACCATCTTCTTTAGCCATTATGTCATTGATAATTTCCAATCATTTTTCCAATGGTGGGCATCTCTGCATTCTTGAAATTTCTCTAGAGCGAGACCTACTACGGCAGTCTCTTTGACCAACGCAAATCTCAGAAAATTCTAAAGGAACATAGTGTGGCTTTGCTTGATTCGTGCTCACATCCACACAAGGCCAGAGCTTGAAGCGGATATCAAGGCCATACTTCTGCTTGAATTTATCTACGAAACCCACCATGGAAATTTCAGAAGAGATATCTCCAACTGCTTGGTTTCTAAGCCTCTGAAATTTGTATATATCACGAGTACACCCATGGATGGCCATGAGTTTCAAATCACGAAGATGTCTCCACATTGTAAATGTCATTTACGGATATAATTTAATAAAGAAACTTCTACAATGAGGCTATTTTAACGACGTCCATGTGCATGGCCATACAGGCAGTAAAAGCAAAAAGAAAGCTAGCTAAAACCAAATTTGTGTGACCTKGTGAAAAAACCAAAACATAGAATAGTTAGACAAATTTGACCTGTAATAAAACAATTAACACCTCATTTTTAATAGTTAATTTAACATTTAAATTTTAYGAACATAGGTCAAAATTAAGAAAAATTTGACCCCTAATAAAATAATTAACACCTCATTTTCAATAGTTWATTTGACATTTAAATTTTATGAACACAKGTTAAAATTAATTACAAATAATTAACACATCATTTTCAATAGTTAATTTGACATTTAAATTTTATGAACACAGGTCAAAATTAATTACAAATAATTAACACCTCATTTTCAATAGTTAATTTGACATTTAAATTTTATGAACACAGGTCAAAATTAATTACAAATAATTAACACCTCATTTTCAATAGTTAATTTGACATTTAAATTTTATGAACACAGGTCAAAATTAATTACAATGTAGGAGTGTTCCACCCAAATCTTTTCTTTGTTTTTTTCTTAATCATTTCAACATATGTATTATGGTTGATCTTCTCTGTGTAATTAATTACAATGTAAGAGTGTTCCACCCAAATCTTTTATTTGTTTTTTTCTTAATCATTTTAACATATGTATTATGGTTGATCTTCTCTCTATTATAGGGAGACATACCAAGTTTGTATTTGGTATGCAGTGCGATCACTACAATGAAAAGCTAAATGACCTGGCTGGTTCAAATGAAATATAACCTTTAATAAAGATTGTAAGGTTGTATTTTGTTAAGTGCATTGTAAGTATGGGTTACATTTTCATGTCATTTATGGACTTAATACATTGAATTAATTTGGGTGCAGTGTGTTTATCCTTTATCCCTGATTTTCTCTTAAAACTATTACACATGAAAGAAAGCCACAAATAACACTATGAATTTGTATAAAACATAAAATAAAGGGCATTAAAAATTTACCATGTCATAAAAAAAATCGATAGACAAGGAGGATTTGAAATTCTAGGCCTGCTTGTTATGTTCATAGTGGTTAATAATGTTTTTCATGATTATGATCTTCATCATGTTGATGATATATGGATGACCATTGTGAAGGTGTGATTTGCTATTAATTTCATGGAATTGAGTTGAGCTAAGGTGATACTAAGCATTTAAAAGGAACTTGGTGCAGAGTGAAAAGAGTGCAAGGAGCCACTGATGTAGGAGCATATCTCCCGAGTCAACATTTTTGTAAAGACCTTAGGAGGTCTTGGGCTCCATTTGCTAAGTTAAAAGTATTTTCTTAAAAGTTTGTAAAATGTTCTAGAAGACTCTAGATTAAGCCACATAGGAAGAGTTTGTTTTGATTACTTGTGATGTAATGTAATTGAAACTGCCTTGTTAGCAGATTTTGAGGCTTTAGAGAGATACTAGGAATAAGTGCATATCCTAATTGAAAGATATTAGGATTTGAGTTAAATCGATGGCTTTGTTTTGTGTAGATATTGTAAGCTTGTAGGCATAGTTGATAGGAGGGGCCACGATTTCCCAAATTATGTAATCAGGCCAAGGAGGTTGAGATCGATTTAATGAAGTTAGTATGTTTACGCCTCAAACATTGTGTAGGAATGATTTTGTGCTTAATCTATCTAAGACTGAGATTAAGACTGAATGTGGTCGAATGATGGTGGATAAGTCTTAAGGTGAATTTGTCAAGAGTGATAGTATTTTTCATGGATGAATGAGGTTATCATTTATATACATTTTAAGTGGGAATAATGGTTAAGAACATGTCTTTCTTCCTAAGAGGTCACAATTATTAGGCAACAAAAGCATAAACAAAGCATAAACAAGCAATAAACAAAAAACAACTATCTTACAATATAACACAATGTTTTACGTGGAAACCCAATATGGGAAAAAACCACGGGGCAATGATAATCAATATTCTTATTATTCAAGGGAGAATTACAATAGCCAATATACGCATACAACCATCCTCTCCTCTCCTACACACTGCACACCACTGTATTGCATTCTACACCTCTATGGGTATGCTTGTTATATAAGATCAATTATACAGTTAAACAAACTCATTACAACTTGATCCATCAGTTACACAACCTGTTCATTGAAGTGTGCATGCATGCACAATCTAAATTTAGCTGATGTGCATGCAATCACATGGGAAATTGGTTGGCACGTTTTCAACAATCTCCACCTTGACAAAAATTTACCTGATATATCATGCTCGAATTAATTCATCACCTTTTTCTCAAGTCAAGAGAAGCCAAACACCATCGTAGCTTCTCTAACAAAACTGGTTTCATAAACATGTCTGCATAATTCACTTTTGTATGGAGATTTTCCAGAGCCACTCCCCCTTCACCAACAACCTGTCTTACGAAATGGTATTTTATAGAAATATACTTCATCTTACTCTGATAAGATGGATTTCTAGCCAAATGAATAACACTTTGACTATCGCAAAATACTTTCACCTTGTCCCGCATCCTTCCAAGCTCACACAACAAACCTTTTAACCAAATTTCCTCCTTGAACGCATGTGAAGAAACCATATATTCTGCCTCAGTAGTGGATAAAGAAACTATGTTTTTAAGCTTTTACAACCAACTAACATGCCCTCCTGCAAGAGTAAATACATATCCTGAAGTGGATCTCCTTTTGTCCAAGTCACCTCCAAAAATATGAATCTACATAATAACAAACCGAATCACTGGAACCATCATAGGTGATACAATAATTACTTGTGCCTCTATGGTACCAAAGCACCCATTTCACCATTTCCCAAGGCTCTTTACCTGGATTTGTCATGTATCTACTGACAACACCAACTGCATGTGAAATATCTGGTCTAGTACTCACCATCACATACATCAAACTTCCTACTACATTAGCATATGGTACACAAGACATATAATCCTTTTCTTTGTCATTACTAGGACATAAACATGAATAAATCTTGAAATGGGAAGCCAAAGGGATTTGTACAGGTTTCACATTATTCATACCGAATATCATAAGTGTTTTCTCCACATACTTCTATTGTGATAACCACAACTTACCATTTTTCATGTCTCTGTGTATCTCCATGCCTAATATTTGTTTTGTTGCTTCTATATCCTTCATATCAAACTCCCTAGCCAACTGATCCTTTAACCTGTTGATTTCAACCATACTTTTTCTTGCCACAAGCATATCATCAACATATAACACCAAAATAATTAATATGCCATTTTCCAACTTTTAAAAGTAAACACAGTGATCATATTCACTTCTTGTAAAATTTAGGCTCACCGTGAAAGAATCAAACTTCTTGTACCATTGCCTAGGAGACTGCCTTAGGCCATACAATGACTTCTTGAGTTTGCAAACAAACCTCTTATTGCAATCCTGAACAAACCCTTTTGGTTGTTCCATATATATATCCTCATCCAAACCTCCATGTAGAAACGTTGTTTTAACATCTATTTGCTCTAACTAAAGATCAAGTAAAGTAATGCTAACACAACACGAAATGAAACAAGCATCACAACTCGTGAAAATATTTCATGAAAATCAATACCTTCCTTTTGAGAATACCCTTTTTCTACCCATCTTGCTTTATACCTTTCAAATTTATCATCAACACCCTTTTTCAGTTTGTAGACCCACTTGAAACCAACAACCTTCCTGTCCTCTAGATGTTCTAATAGGTCCCATGTTTTATTCCTCTCTAAGGCATCCATTTCTTCTTTCATATCTTTTTTCCATTGAGCACTTTTAAATACCTTAATTGCTTCTTGATAACAATTAGCTTCTCCATCAATAGAAACCAAAGCCACAGATGGAACATAATCATCATACCTTTTAGGAGGATTCCTGACCCATGTAGATCACCTTAGAGATGGTTGAGGCATATCCTTAGTTTCCTGGATATTTTCTACATCTTCATCTTCCTCTTCTGAAACTTCTTCATGCTCCTCCCTTTTTGAAGATGGATGAGTTTCCAACTAAATTTGTTGAACTTGCGGTGCATGTTCTTGTCTCACTTCAACATCTACCAGTTATGATTTTAAGAGCGAGGATTCATCAAATACTATATCTCCTCTTATGATGAGTTTGTGGGAAGTAGGATCCCCCAATTTGTAACCCTTAACTCCATCACCATAACCAAAAAATACATATCTCTTTTATCTAGGATCTAACTTAGAATTTTGATATTTAGAAATAAGAGCATAAACATCACAACCAAATATTCTTAGATTTGAATAATCACATGAATGACCTGTCAATACCTCTTCTGGAATATTATAGTTTATTGTAGTTGATGGTGACCGATTTATCAGATAGCATGCTATAAGAACTGCTTATGCCCACAATTCCTGTTGTAACTTGTCATTACTGAGCATGCTCCTTGCTCTCTCTAGAAGAGTCCTATTCATGCGTTCAAAAACACCATTTCGCTGAGGAGTATAAATTGTGGTCATATGTCTTTCGATCCCACCTTCCTTGCAATAGTTTTCAAATTTCACAGATGTGAACTCACCTCCATTATCTGTTCTTAAACACTTGATTGACCTCTCAATGCTATTTTCAACCAAAGCTCTGAATTGCTTAAAATTATTAAATACATCAAATTTTATTTTAAGTAAATAGACCAAAACCTTTCCAGAGTAATCATCTATAAATATAAAAAAAATATGACGATCCTCCAAAAGAAATTATAGGGGATGGTCCCCAAACATCTGAATGAATGTAATCAAGAATACCTTTTCTTATATGTCTTCCTGTTTAAACTTTTGTCTACATTGTTTCCCAAAAGCACAATACTTGCATAAGTTCAAATTTAGAAACTTTAAACTTGGAAGTGACTTACAATCAACCAATACCTTAAGCCCTTTCTCGCTCATATGACCCAAACAATGTCTCTCCATCAAGTTGTAGCCTGAAAGCAATTTTGTAAAAGAACTTTTTATTAATGAGAAAAGAGTTGGTGGTTTTCCCTGTTGGGTTCCACGATAAAATCTTGTGTTCATAAGGGTTTGTTGTTCATCATATATTTCTTAATTGAATAATTAATATGTGTGCTTAATATGGATGAATATAAAAAGAAAAAGTAGGCAATACTGATTCACCCCCCCCCTCTTAGTATTGCTGGATATTCCATCAATTGGTATCAAAGCAAAGGTTCCTTTAAGCACAGTCTAACAAACTGAAAGGAAGATCAAAATAAAGCACACATGGATGGACAAAATATTTACAATGAGAATGGAACTCCAATACTTAGAAAAGAAGAATACATATTTTGGAGTACAAGAATGGAAATTCATCTGAAGGCATCGGGACATGATGTATGGAATTCAATGATCACTGATTATTTCCCACCATATAGAGTAAGGACTCCAGCTCAAAAGAAAGCCAAGAAAATCAACTCAATGACAGTGAATACAATCCTTGATCGATTACCTGATGATATCAAAGATAATATAGGTGAATGTAACTCTGCAAAAGTGTTACACATCAAAATTACTCAGCTAGATAAGTGTCGCATGTTCCTCTCAATTGTCATAAGTGTCGCATCTTCCTTACAACTTTCGCAAGTGTCACAAGTTGGTTACAAGTGTCACAAACGATGTTCAGACATACTGCCATGACAAACGACACTAAGGAGACACTTATAACATCTCATATGCTTGATTTGAAGAAGGAGAACTGGTTTACTGAAGTCAAATAACTCTTGACACCTGAAGAGATCCCTGAAACAAAGGTTTTGAGGAGGAGCACTCCCCCATTTCAGCCCTAGAAGCGATGGCGCTCCCCTACAAGGCTTCAGGGAGCGTTATAATGCTCCCCAACCCCCTCTGAAGGAGCGTTGCTCATCTTGAAAGCGCTAGCGCTCCCCTAAGGCTTACCAAGGAGCGCTACAATGCTCTGATGCCCCTTCTAAGGGAGCGCTGCCTAATCTGAGGCAGTAGTTGGCCCGTTGAGGAGAATAAGGGGAGGATCTTTCGAGATTAGGAGGCAGTTGTGTTCGAATTCTTGGTTTCATCAAGATATCCCTGATCTAAGG